>JASVER010000132.1:1439392-1571892 GCA_030449065.1 Oceanodroma leucorhoa | reverse complement strand
GGAGGCATTCAAAGATACACGGAGATGTAAGCATTTCTGGCATGTATTTGCATCTGGGTTAGTCCTCATGCAGATGTCTAGGGTATGCAGAAAAGGTTTGATTGCTGTTGCAATCTTGGGGAAGAAAGAGGTTTTGTGGGTGGGAGGGACAAACGGCAATCATTTAGCTTGACCTCCTGCCTTGTGGTAATTAGCTGCTAATAATAGTGCCTTACTCCTGCCTGGCAGCATTTCACATGTTGATTCTTTTCTGGTGGTTGGGTCACAGAAGTGAAGCAAGAAAATTGGAAATGGCTCATCCTCCTATCAAGGTCAGTATTATCTTCATTAATATATTTTTCCAGTCTTTCAAGGGTTAAAATTTCCTAAGGCACAAATCTTCTTTTCCTTCTCTTACAAGGCTTTTCCAGATGATTCAGTGCTAGGACACTTTCCCTCAAAATGAGCCTTACTTCTTTCTGCTTGAGCTGCATCCAAAACAAAACTTTGTTCTTCCTTCTTTTGCAAACCTGTTTTTCAAACACATATAATGTACGTTTCCAKCCTCCTGCAGTCATCACTAAACCAAATTGTATATATTTTGCTCTTCATGGATCAGTCCTCAAGGCACAAATCATTTTTGTCACTCTTCTCTGAACTCCTTCCAGTTTGTCAATATTTTTCTAAAAACAGCGTGCCCAGAGCTGAACACACATTGTCAGCTCATGTTCACCATTCTCTACTACTGTGAATGAACAAACTGATCTTTTTGTGAGCACGTGGATATGGCGAAGTGTATCAACAACTGAAAAAATTAAAAAAGGTTTACAAAGCTTATTTCAATGTGGGGAGGTTGCTGGCCTCATGTTCTGTCCTTACAGAAACAGATAACGCTAGCTAACAAGAGCAGCGTACTGCTCTGTGGTATGCCATTATCGTCTGCTATTTCCCAGGGGATAGTGATGGGATCATGATTTTTTTTTTTTTTTTTTACTGGATGATGGAACGTGAAAGRCACTTGACCGCCTTCATAGATTCAGTTTGTTCAGTGAATAACTCTTCTTGGCTCCAATTAATGTTGACACCAGAGTAAATCTGTCAACAGTGGAAACATCTCCAGGAGTCGTGATGGGGCTAGATTTTCAAATGAGGATGACACCTGCAAGAGGTCCCTATTGCCTTTAGGATTCCTTTTCATGTGCAGAGCAGCTCTGAAAGCATGGGCTGAATGTCCTTAGTAATGTATGGAAGTAAATCCAGAAATAYACAGACAAGAAGGTGGTGCATTTAATGTCTCCTTCCCACGTGATGGAAATTTGGGGTTTCCTTTTAGTTATTTGCCCTTATTTGGGCACAATTCCTCTTCTCCACTGAGCTTACTTGTGCTGAAAGCATCTACCCACAATGAGGAGTCTTTCACATATTTTGGGAACTTGAGGGCACTGTCTTGCTCCCACTGATGTCAATGAACACCTTGTCTTTCATGTCACTAGAACTTGAGTTTGTGCTTCACTTTGAGTCATCTGCAATCCCAAAAGCAGAAAATGGAGGTCTGCAATGTGTTTCTTGGTCAGTTACCTGCCAGTTGAAGATGGACTTGAGGATCTTAGCTGAGACTTTATATTTCCCATAATGGAGACCTAGACCAAATGTGGATCCACTCTAATCACATCCTCAGGTCACGTCAGAGACTCTTTTGCGTCAGCCTGGCTCACGTCTGTATTGAAGACATCAGATTTCCTTTTGACAGTGGCATTCAGACCTGGGGCCCTCACAGCTCTTTTCTTTCCACAGTACCTTGTAGGATTCTGTCTCAGAAAAACACTTAGCGTTTCTGACCTCGTGCTGTATTATGTCAGGATGTTCTTTGTGCACAATCCCATCAATTGCAGCAATTTCATATCTCTAGTCCCAGTAAGTTTTTATGCTCAGCACTGGCTTGATATTTTCTTTGGTCATCCATGTAGAATTACTTTCCCCAAACTGTTGTCAACTTGGGTCATTTTGTGTTACTTGTTTGAACTTGTCAAATTTCATTTCAGACATGGGTAGTACTTGACTCATATTTACTTCAAACTCCTCTTCCTGCAGTTCATTGCTTTCATTATTTATAGGTGTTCTTGAAAGCATATCTGCTAAGCTCCTTACTGGGCCTGTATTTCACATTTAATGAGTACTTTTGCAATTTCATTACATTTTTCTGAAGTCCAGGTGGCTCATTGTACAATGGATTTTGCTCTATGGCTCCCAGTGCTTTATGGTGTCTTTCTACCTTGATTGAATTCTTCCCATAAACATATTCATGAAAATACTAATGATCTAAAACAATTGCCAGTATTCCGTTTTCAGTGCAAGCATAGCTTCTGGTATGTTTTAGCCAGTGGCTCAGATATCATCTTGCAAGACAGCTGTGACCAAAATGACCTTGCATCAACTTGGGTCTTAAGCTCCTTGTTAACCTCAGAATGTTGCAGTGCTGATGCTTCTCTGACAGTTACTTTTTACACCAAGCCTTATTCTATTTTCAGTTATCTCTGGGCTGTTTTGGACTATCTGCAAGGAACATTCAGCAGTGCCTCTTCACTGTGAGAAAAAAAGATATTAGTTTACCTGGACCTCTTTTCATGGAGAGATCATTAYGTTCAGCATTTGTGCCAAGCCTTGCACAAGGGGTCTTGGCCAGTGAGTAACCTTCTTTCATTGCTGCAATACCAATACTATTACCAGGAAAACCAGTACTGATGTTCTCATGAATTCCCAAAAAGCCTCCTGGTCAGAGGTTTTCAAAGATGGCCTGAGCTTYTCCTGGAGCTGGCAAGCTCCTTTGCTATTGAATACTTCTACCTGCCTTAATTCATCTGCCCTCRTCTGACTAACTGCAAAAGTGCTACTAGAGAACATAAGCATTTTTGTGTTGTCAATGCTCACGGTCATCCTAAACATCAGATCATCTGCTGGTGTTTCAGTCTCATCTTAATCCTCTGGGATCTGGTCATGATATGTTAGTGCTGAGACTACCCTACAGAGATGTTTGCTTGCATGTCCTAAAAGAATTATTGAGCAAAAGTATGCATCTTTTCCATCAACCTTACCCAGCTTCCTAATATGAAAATCCTCTTGAATTTGGAAGTCTAGACTTGCATACTTCAAACATGGCTGCAGGTTTCCTTTAGATGTTGCACTGAGTTTTTTCGGTTTATTCAAATCCTTACTTTGCTTGTTTTAATGAACGTGACTATTTTCTGTTGACCAAGTTAGTTTCTGTATGCACTCGGTATGTGTTGTTCTGTCACCCACTCAGGTTCAACCATTGTTTTGTCTTTCAGTGCCAGTGTGACTTCATGTGGTACATAATTTTTATAGAACTATAGCAGTAGTTTTCAATGTTAGGGCCAGTGGCATGACTTGGGTCCCTCTCTTTGTCACCAAATGTGTCGGGAAAGCATATTTCTGGGAGTCTTCCTTGGTTGGTCCACCATGTTGGTCTCTGTATGTCCGTCAGTCCTTTTCTACGCAAATTAATCACAGTCTGTTATTGGCTGCCTCTTGGTCTGTGGAGCAATGTGTTTCATGATCTCTGCAAAATCCAGAAAGATTCATAAATACTAGTTTTATACCTGATTTAATTTCAAGGTGAGAAGGGGTTCCAAATGGAGGATGTCTCCAACTGGTGGAGTTGTAGAGGTGACTTGCAGTGAGTCTCACACAAACTCCACCTTGAAGTTTCATGGCTGCACCCAAGGGTGGACAGAAGAAGGGAAGGGTCTGCATGACTGAAGCAGCTGGRTCTATCAGTTGACCTTGGCCAGAGCAGGGGAAAGTTGCCTAATGGGCTGGGAGTTCACGTGAGTTCTCTGGGTAGTCTGGAGTCTGGGTTAACACCAGAATGCACCTAGAGCCTCTGATCTGCTCTGAAGCTGGATAAATTCYCCTGCATTTGGGCTCATGCAGCCAGTTTTTCACACCAAATGGATTCATTTGTTCTGCTGCTCCTTTTCCCTGTGACCACATATGCAAGAAAGACCTTTCCTGGTCTCCTGCCCTCAAAAYCTGTGGCATCGTCCCATGCCAAGCCCTCCCAAGGAGAAAAGCAGAACCACCAAAACAAAGGTAAAACATTTCAGTGGAAGATTTCTCCAGCAGGCAACCTTGTCCCCCAAAAGCAGGATGCACCAAATAACAGAGCAAGCAAACATTAAAAAAAAAAAAAGTCCATATGTGTATCATGAGCATTTAAAATGGCTGGGAAATTCTYGCTTTTTGGGAGTGACCAGTTCATTGCTTTGCTAAGTATCTTTCTAAGCCACCTCTTGTCAGAAGAAGAGAATAAATGAAAAGAGAGAAAGAGAGAGAGGGGAGAGAGAGAGAGAAAAAGACCTTTGCATAGCTTGAGCCTTTGTGCCGTGCATTCAGACTGATTTGTACCCTTTGTAGTCTTAATTATTTGTGAGAGCAGGATAACAGGAGTACCAAGCTCACCCATTATTTCCTGCATAAAAAAAGGCACACAGAAGCCGCTGATCGGTTTTGAATTAGCAAACATGATACTAAAAAAAAAAACGGGGGGGGGGGAGAAGAGAGAGAGAGAGAGCATAAAAAAAATTCATTAATATCATCAGGGATTAGGAAGCTGATTAAAGTGTAGCTGTTAGCGTATGCAAATGAGCGATAGGCATTTATCAGAGCCTGTGCAAGCTGTCTCAGAGCTGTAAAGCCCACGTATGTTTTTCAGCTGATTAAAACAGTTTTAAGTTCTGGAGGATTTTTTTTTTTTTGGAGAGAATGAAAAAATTAAAAAAGCCACCATCATCTATCCTTTTCCTTTTGGCTAAATTCCTCTAAGTGCACTCCAACCATTTCCACTTGAATGCACTCACTCTCTCTCTCCCTTTCTCTTTCGGGTAATGAGAGTTTGGGAAGGAARTGAATGCAAACTAAGCATGAGGCTTGCAACAGCTTTCTCAGCTTCCCTATGAACTTCCAGAATGTGGCTGTCGGCTGCTGCACGCCAGCAGCATCTCTGAAACATGCACATGCCGCGATGCTGCAACCTGGCCAGGCTCAGGCCCCAGGGAGAAGAAATGGGCTGGTGGCTCTTCTTCATCAGCTTCCCCATGCTTGGGGGCCACACTTCGAGCCCTGCCTCACTCTGTTCGTGCTCRGATGATATGAGAAGCTTCATCGAAACCACTCACAAGCCCAGCTCCCTGTTACAAAGCTAGCGTGTGCCTCTTMGCTTGCGAGAGGGACATATAAAACACAGCAGAGGAGCAACATAAGAGAGGGCTGAAGCTAGTCCATGCAAACATAATCAGATTTCTTTTTTCTGCATCCCACGCCCTGTTCGATTTGGTTGTCCTGGCCAAGATTTGCTGAAGAGACTGTTTGGGGTTGGCTCTGTTCTGGGGTCCCCAAGTGAAATCCCCAAAAGGTATTTTTCAGAAAACAGTGACTAAATTTAACACTTTCCAGACACCTCAGAAGGGTTATTTAACGCTGACACCTAAATATGTGCTCTGTTCTGAAAACCAGGTTCAGTTAGTCTACATTTCCAGCACCTCCAAGGAGGAGCCATTAGTAACACACATATTTCAAAATGCATTGAAATGTCCCTCTGTTATTGCTAATATTAGGACTTTATGCACCCATTCATCAATACTACATTCAAGTTTGGCTTCCCTGGGGTATGGTCTCTTGTCCATAATGTAAGTATTCTTTTTTTGTTATTTATCAGAGATCATTTCTCAAGGCTCTAGGCAGTTCAGGACKGTTGTTGCTCCTCTACTTGTGGTTCATTTGGGAAGGGAATTTCACAGCCTGGAGAGTCAACGAAAGTGGCTTTGGCAGACTGCTTTTGAAGTGAGGTGACTGGTTGAGGGGAGTGAACTACTGGAGGAAATTCTGGAAATGTCCTAGATCTGGGAAAATCATGGGGGAAGTGGCTAAGGGTTGTTTTATGTGGTTTATCACACGAATCCAAAATTTATCACGTGGATCTTCAACTTATCAYATACATGGAGTATGCATCATGGTAAAGCATCATTTGGAAGAGCAGTCTTAGCTAACAGTCTGCCAACTTTTCCATTATAAACCAACAACRGTATTTAAAGTAGCTATAATTTTGGTGTAAAATTTTGCTCTGTTGAAAGTTGGCAAATGAGGTCCCTGCCCAACAGCAATTTTTTTGTTGTTGCGTGTTTGGAAGTAAATCAGCTTGGCCATTTATGTTTTAAAAGATTACTTCTTTTGAGTCCCAGGCTCTCATTTCTCAGGCTGGCAAAAGCTGCCAGTGCTGCAGGGAGAATGCATCCAGCGTGGAGGAAGGGCTTTGYGCCTGTCATTGAACAGCGACCCCTTCGAATAATCGGGGAAGCACTTCGGCAAGTCCTGGACTGCGTCCCATCCCATATCCCCCCTGCAGAAGCCTGGTTATTCATTGCTATTTCATACCATTCATTATCAACCCATCCAAGACCAGGAAGAAATATTGTGTCTGGGTGGAAAATAGCAAAACAACAGAACAGGGCCAGCTTTGGAAATAGCTTGCGAGTGACTCAGTAAACCACAGCGATGATAACACAGTTGTGCTCAGCACAATGTTTGTAAYGTGACGGTAGTAAGTCCTTGTGGGTGCAGCTGAGATGAACGCAGCAGAACTCAGCAGCAGGGCTGCTGGGACGCACGGTTGTCTGTATGGTAGGATGGGCACAGTCATACTGACCTTCAAACTACTCAAAGGGTGCTGCTGAGAATGGCTACCCAGCAAGGCTGAACTTGGTGTCAACAGATAGGTCAAAATAGTGTCCAAAAGCAGGACCAAGCAACAGCCTTTGAAAAATACAAGGGAAACCAATTAGCATGAAGGAAAATGAGGCAGCTCCAAGCAGAAGTCTTTAAGTATGTCAAACCAGGAGTCAAACGGGTGGCTAAGGTATCCTACGGTGATGGATAAAAATCCACCATTGTTTAGAAGTGAACTTGAAGGTTGGAAGAAGTGATTGACACAGTGTTAGTAYAGAGTAGGATGCTGCAGCAGGACTAATCTCCACCAGTATTTGACTTTGCAGGTATCGCATGGTTAAGTAGGACAATTGGCTCTGGACATCACTGACCTTCAGAAGACCCAACAGAACAGGGGAACTGGACACCACCCTGGTGAATGGCGTTGGGATCAGCAAGTRGAAGGTAATGCCCGTGGAGGGAGGGAAAGCTGGTGTCGTAGCTGTGCTGAGACTGCTGATCCTCAGCTTGAGTGCCCATGTCCAAGCTCTGGCAATGGAGAAGGGTTACTGATCTATTCATTCTCTTCTGACGTAGTCTTCCTGACTCAGCAGATCACTAAACAATTTTGCAGGTCATCTGTGTAATAATTTTAAGCACAGAAGCCTTCCCAGACCCTTTCATGACAGTGTTACCCTTCTCTGTATCTTTTCCAGATCTTCTGTGGGGCCTTGTGAAATGGGAGCAGATCTGCACCATCACTCACAATGCAGGACTGGTACAGGATCACCGCAAYGCACTCTGCTTTATTCTCTATTCCTTTCCTGATGACAAAAAGAAGCAAGAAACTATGACTTGTTTTAAAAAAAAGCCATAAATGGTGATGAAGCTGACACTGCCRTTGCTGAGTGTGGGGTCCCACCTTTAAGCTGGTGTGAAGTTCTGGTTGTGCCACATCCAAAATGAAACAAGAAAACAATAAAGGCTTAGAGACAGGCAATACAAATCCTTCCAAGTGTGGCTAGAGTGACGATATTGTCTCTGTTTTTTCCCAGGAGAGAATGAATAGAAAATGAAATGACTGTAATAAACGGCATAAAGAAGGTCAAGCAGGCAATCRAATTTATTTTTTAGACAATTACAACAGTGTCTCATTCAAAGGGACACTGAATAAACTTGAAAGGCAACAGAACTGAAACTGATAAAAAGACACTTTTGTGAGCAATTCATACATAGCTTAGGGAATTCATTGCCCCAAGATATTGCTGCAACCAAGTTCTCCAGTTATGTTACACAGAAAAAAGCCATTACAAAAGACATAAACCTCCACGTTCCAGGACTTAAAGAAGCTTATTCCATAGCAGCCTGACCTGGGTTTTTCTGCATTTCCTTCTGGCATCTGTGGGTGTACAGTGACACCGGTACCAGACACTGGTRCTGTTCTGAGCAGGTCCGGCTGGTCTTATCTCCCGGCACCTGGAGATTTCCATATTGCAGCTGGCCCCCAGAGAGATGGCACCGTGTGCTGCTCTGGTGGAGCTGGCAGGAGAAGAACATTTTGTGTTAATGAGAAAATTGGGAATGTTGATTTCCCCTGAGGCTGGACGCACGTTTCAGGACAGAGTGCTCTAAGCGGTTGCTCCCACACTGGGGAAGGAGGTGCGTTGTGGAGTGACAAGGGATGTGGTCTGCCGTGAAGCCGAGGAGGACCTGGGAAGATGAATGCTTCTTCCCTTCTGCCTTGAGTCACCCTGATCTTTGGTTGCAGGATGCAACACTGTCCAAATGGGTGCCCCAACCAACACAAAACTTGAATTTTTTTAGCTTTTCATTCAAATTAAAGCAAGACAAACCTTTGCTCGGTGGCAAGGAACAGAGAATCACACAAAGGGCTTTTGGAGAGGTCCATGGAATCCCTCACTCTATCCACAGCACACTGGGCACAGCTGTGTGAAGACAACCCAAAACCACAGAGAATGGTCTCCAGGCAGAAATGGAGGAACTTCTGCATTGGAAATGAACTACAAAGAGGCTGAACACACCATCTGCAAACCACCTTGCCGTTCCCAACCTAGGTGTCCTGTGTGCTGCACGAAGCAGGTGAAATAGCATGGAAATAGTACATAATTGGGACCTTCTCTCCAGTCTTTGGCGTGAGAAAACAAACACCCTAATTGTGGCATTTAATATTTTTTGGGTGTGTACCTGCATAGAGTCCTCAGGTGAAAAAATCATATGGAAATAGATGGATTTATAATTGTCTGCAAAATACAAAATGTTCCCTCCTGCCCCCAGCTGCAACTGTGAAGTTTTTGCAGCTTTGCTTGCAACGGAAAGTTATAAACCCCCTTTTTTACTAAATAACAGCAATCAAGCTATTCTGGAATGTGTTGTTTCAGTGTAGCCATTCGACACCGCAGGTCGTGAGCCAGCCACTTGAAGCTGTCGTTGTCCGTCTACTGAGGATGATGCCTGAGTTTCAGAGAAGCTTTGGGCCAAATCTGCTTCTGCTGATCTCCTTGACACAGCACTAYGGAGACATCAGCAGCTGCTGAGGCAGGACAGGAGAAGAAAAAATACAGCTCAACTTTTAAGCATTTTGGACTTTCTCAAAGGCTGGCTGCAGTCTCATGGAGCTGGCAGATGAAATTGGAGTCCAAGATGTATTGCAGTAATTCCACCAAGGAAGTGCTAACAACAGGAAACACAATGCAAATATAATCGAGGTCATCAGCCCCTTTTCCTTGCATAAGTACTTAAATATGTGCTCRTATTGCAGTTACTTAACTGTAATTGCTCAGGGCAAATGTGAGATCAGGTCTTTACGGTCGCTGAGCATGTATTCTTCCTTCAGGTGATATATTGGTTTCTGACCCTCCTTGGGCACACCCTGTAAATATTTACACACCTCCAGTCAATGAGTTTGTGTGTTTATTCAAAGAGATGACAATTAATATGCAGGGGAAGGGGTTTTCAAAGCTCCTTACAAATGTAGTGTTACCTGTGTAATTGGTATAGGGGACAATGACAGATATTGGTCAGSAGCAGGTGGCACACCCAAAAGATGTCTGTCTTTTGGAGGGATCTGAASAAACTTTTTGCTTTAGGTGGGGAAAATGTACTTTGAGCAACCACTGAGTGACGCTAGAACTGCCACCCTTGAAAAGACACAGATTACTCGCTGATGCCACTAAACTTTCTCTCACGCCACTGCCAGATGGCCTCCTTGGTCCCTCCAAACCTCACAGCTATTTTCAGCCTCTTGCAGCTGGCCAGGGGATGGCCATCTGTGGCACTGATAGAGTTAATAAGGATGAGGCAATCATTTTTACAGCTAACTGCACTGCAATGGGACAACAGAGATGCTAAAGAATATTTACTAAAAGGCGGAACACGTGTAAAAAAAAATATATTCAAGCACATATAATTACCACAGCATATCATGCTTTCATTTTGCAGCTTTCTTGATAACTTCTGGCACAGCTTTCTGGCAGGGAGAGCGTGGGTTAGTGAACAAGCCATCCGTGCGTCCTTTCCCATCCTTGATGTGCCAAGGAATTGGGTACAGCCCCAGCTGAAGCTTTATTCTTGGTTTAATGTGCAGATGCAACTGGCATACTTATGTTTTTCCYGAATGTCTTGTATCATCCAGACCAGGTTAGAGGGACCAGATACTGAAGGACAAGGTGAAGAGGACTTCTCTGGACTACATGATGTTAGTGTGAGCAGTGTTGTGCACCTCCCATCTCCCTTGCATGTGCCTTGTTAGGTAGAGTTCCTCACCAGAGGGGCTTGTCTCTCGCCTTTGACACTGGAAGAAAACGAAGCCTAGAACAGGTAAGACACGCACTTTTCAAACTCAGTGAGTGCCACATCTCGGCCTAAATGCATGCTTACCAGCTCTAACTATCGCTAAATTCTTGTGCTCATTCATTTTCTTTTGCCTTTTTAAACAAGAAGTTTGTTGAGGGACATCCATACCTCCTTCCCACGATTTCTAGGCTCTTGAGGGATTCTGCCTGATTTACCCTGGTGCAGGTGAGGAAATATTGTGGCCCAGCCTAAAWATCTACATGGATCTGGGCCTTGACCATGATGCGCAAAGGGAACACCCAGCTCCAGAATCCGTCTTCAGCACACCCGTTTCTTGCTATTTTTCACCCCTTTCTGGCACTATTCTGTTGCACAGGGAAAGCCTTGCACTGAGGTTGCAGGTGGCAGCACGTCACCATGGGAGCTACGAGGGAGGGGGCACGGGGTACGGTGCCAGAAAGCTGTGCATGGTCCCAAGTCACTCAGGAGCACTGCAGACGTGCATCACCAGGCTGCATGGTGGTCTGGGCACGGATGGAGGCTTGGATGGGATGTTCTCTGTCTCTGAGCTTTAGCTGATGCCACAGGGAGATTGGCTGGGTTGTGGCTGCTGAGCCTCTGGTGTTTAAGATCAGGTTTCTGTAATATGGTGGAACTCAGTTCATCTTGTTTGGAGACTTGTGCCTGCATTTTAGATTGTATAAGTGCAAAATAAAGCTCTGACCCTTCCATGAAGGTTTTCTGCTCTCACAGAGACTGCCTTCAGCAATTCTCTGAGCGACGCAGTTGCTTGAAGAGTTTATTTCAGAAATGGGAAGACGTTGTTAAGCATTCGCAAGAACTGCTCCCATTGCTACCTTGGTGGAGGGGCTGGGGGTTGCAGAGGCACCCGTAACTCAACAAGACCTCCTATATTGTTATCATCTTGCACCTTTATCGATCCCAACGGATCCATCGCAGGAGACACAGGCTCTTCAGGGAGGAAATTGCCATCTATGTGGATGTCAATACAGCCCAGCAAAAGCCTGGCAGCAGGGACCAGCTTTGCCCTTGTTCACAGGTGGGCAGCGCAGCCCCAGGGAGATGARGGGAGATGTTTAATGCCAGCTCTGAGGCAAAAGCAGGCACTAAGCTCAGACCGCTTTTGCGCCTTCCCCAACAGATGATCCTTTCTCACTTGAAATGCCTCTTTCAGCTAATATATGTCGCAAATAGTTTAGCTCTAGTTTTGGTGTATGGCCTTTTACAAATTCAATTACAAACGCTCTTTTCTTGCCCCAGTTGGAATTGTTCTTAGCCTAATATCATGTTTGTCAGGGTTTTGTTTTGTTCTCCTTGCAGCCCAAGATGTCCTTGTTCTAAGTCGTAGCATCTCCTCYGCCTCACGGCCCTGCTACCTTTGCGTGGAACACTTCTGCTGCTCTAAAGATACCAAAGGTTTTAATTACGATTAAGCCAAGTCATTTCTACAGTTTCTAGCTGTAAATAAACAGCTTGTTTTGGATAATGGAGGTAATGGTTTGCATTTCAACTCTACTTCTAACCTCTGATTTTTGCTTGTAATATTTTATGTGGTTAAATCAATTTTTTCTGCCATTGAATGTAGCCTTTCTTTTTCTTTTTTTTTWWWAAACTCGGTTGTAAAGCATGTGTTTCATCGTATCCTTGTTACCCTAGGACATGCTTGCTGTAGTTAAACTAGACTGTAGTCATGCTCTTTTTCAGAGGAGTCTGGAATTGGTAGGAGAAATTTTTGTTGTTTTCTCCTATTGCAATCAAAGGAAGCAAATGTGTTATTAGTTTATTAAAAGCCAGGTAAAAATAAGAGATATCAAAAGATAACCATTGGAGACAGCAAGGTGAGATGCATTTTGTCAGTTACGGCGTATGAACTGCATGGACTGAGACAGTACAACAGTGTGTGACTGCACAAAAAGTCGGGTGGGCAGGAGGGGGCCTTGGGGCTGCCTGACCTGTTCACGACTGTCAGCAGCAACTAGCCCAGGACCTCCCTCTCAGAGGAAGGTGATGGAGATGCCCCCGTGCACAGGTRTGTGCTAACTTTCTTCTTGTGAAGGCTCGACCCTTGCTCTCTGGGTAAAGGCAAAATTTCCTATTCCCAGAGATGCTTGGTTATATTCAAAACAGTGAGAATTTAGTGAAAGGGATCTCTTGACAGTATAAGGACCGGCTTTTGGACGTGGGTGTATTTCCTGAAGATACGGTGTGGCTTACCATATTGTGTGCTGGGCTCAGGACACATCTGTTTTGGGGTTGCAAGCCTTCTGTGTGGCCTTGGTCACCTCCAGGCTATAAGCAGGTTATAAGGCTGTCCACTGGCTGACTGCTGTGCCTTATGCTGTTAAACACACTCTTTATTTTCAGAGTTGCTCTAAACGTGCTTTACTAGGGCAAAGTGACTTTTCTAGGTAGGGAACTAATTGTGATTATTTCAATGTATAGGAAATACAATATGTATCATCAGTACACACTGACATAAGCCAGCCAAGGAGTTATCATTATAGAGTATTTTCATTTAGGTCACTTAAAGCCTTGATTAATTAAATACTGCTGTGTGATTTCTTTCTAAACTTTAATCCACAATCCAGATTTTTGATTAAAATATACACAATTTCAATCAGCTCCTCACAGTGACCACACTGCAATTTTAAAAACAGAGTCCTCAGATGTCATTGCTGTTGCCTTGAATTGTTCTTCATTGTATGTTGCCAAGATTGCCCTTTGAATCCTGCTGCAATCATTACCCCAGCACCCTGCACCAAATTTAAAACATCTGTTTCTTCTGTTTCACTCTGCTGCTACACCCTCCTTCTATTATTTTTCTGTACATGAGCAAAGTCACAGCTCAAGGATGGGAAGAGGAAAGAGAAGGGGATGCTGTTCATCCAGTTCAGGGGCTACGTATAAATTTCAGCCCTGGATGGCATTACACTGATTTGAACATTTCTGTGTTGCTGTCAGATGGCATCTTCTCTTGTAATTTCACTGGACTTGTGTCTCCGCAGAACCTTTAGCTCCATAACGTTTGACCATAAACAACTTCTGTTAATCTTTGGTAACCTTCAGTTGCTCCTGAGCCAGGTCATAGCTCAGGTAGTGAGTTAAGCCTCTTTCCTCCAAGACTCGGCTGCCGGCTSGCCCGCGGGCAGCATTTACTGCTCCGTGAAATGCAGCTCCTCAGTCTCTGGATGCTTCCCAAGTATGATGCTCGTTGATGGCCCTTTTCCCATGGAGATGGCAGGGAGCAGACTGCTTCCGCGTGGCTTCACATCAGTGTCACCTTCGAGCTGTCCAGGCAGCAGCAGCACTAACAAAGAGGAGCAGGGCTCGGTTCACAGAATGTGTTATGCAGTGGAAAGCTGCACCAGCAGCAACCAAAAAAGGGAATAACAGAGACATAGAGAATTTCTAAACACATTTTTACAATTAAAGTGCCAAATCTAGAGCCTGTATGAGCAATAAAGTATTGCATGTGTGTATCACTTTAAAGACCTGCCTAACCCCCTTCTCCAGAACAGAACCATTAACTCTTTTTTAAGCCAATAATCAATGAGTGTCTAATTTGTTACATTGACATTTTTGCTGGTTTCATCTGAACGAATTAATTAACAGCAAAATCTTTCCTTTCCAGGTGTAAGAGTGGGGGGTCTCAGCAGCCAGATAAGTTTTGACCTTTGTTGAGAAAACGTTTAAATGAGGTTAAGCCTCGGATCTCGTTGATCGAAGGTCTGCTGTCTGCTCTGACAGATCTGATGGGCCTGGGAATACATTACCTGGGCCTTCCAGGGGATCTCTAGGCAGTGCCTGGGCTCAGCGGTCTTGGCAGGGCAACTSGGAAGTGGCTAAAATGGGGAGTGGAGGATGTAAAAATAGACCAAACTCCACCCTGGGTCCCCTTCCCTGACTCCGAGGCATCCATCTGTCTTAATCTCTACAGCTGCAGCTTGTCCATGAGTCCCTGGGACCTGCACTCTGCTAATTGAAGTGCATTTGGATCGAGGCTTTCGCAGTGTGAAGTGTAGCTTTCCTTTATGAAGCATCATCTCTAATGCACGTTGTGTTGATGCTAGTGTGAGATAGAAACATAGTAAAAAGAGGAGAACAGAATTATTATAAAGCTACATCTCATGCTACAGCACTCGCTTTAATTGCTTCTGGAGCTCTTTACCTGGGCCTCATCAATAGGGCTAATTCTTGAAGAAATGAGAACGTAGGCGAGTACAGAAGTGTACTCAATTTATTTCCCACAAGAGATGGTCGAGTTGTTTTCTCTTTCTTATGAAGTTTGATAAGAGCAAYGGGATAAAGCCTGGGCTGCTACTTAACCACCCTTTGATCTTCCTGCTGTTGGGTGGAGGCTAGCTGCCAAGCTGAGGTGCTACASTGCACAGTGGCAACACCCAGGAGGGAAACAGGGACCTGGGGCTTTTTCTTCTTATGTTGTGGCGGCACTTGAAGCTTTAACCAATAGATGCAGTCTGTACTTATTAACTCAAGATACTTTTTTGCCATGGAAAACTTGCAATGTAAAAGGGGGACAAGGGAGATGTTTTGCAGATGGGGGGATGTTGAAACATGCAAAGGGATCTGCTGACATATCACAAGGAGCCAAAGCARAACTATCGAGGAGCAGGTGCAGGTATCCCCCGTGCTGCGGGGTCACCCTCCTCAAAATATGGGCATTTACCACACCATTTACCACTGACTCAAGAGACAGAAACTCTTGGATCAGTGAAATAACCTGAGATGCCTCTTTGGGCACCTTCAGACCCCTGCCTGCCCAGCGCAGCCCCGTGTGGACTCCCCTGCAAGCACTGCGCTGCTCCTCAGCCAGGTCCAGGCTCAGCTTACATCTAGCAAGCCTGGGTGCCTCCATGCCCAGACGTCTCCTTTGGCACGTCCTGGGTGCCAACTTCCCTGCAGGTCCCTCACTCAGGGGCCCATCGTAGGGCTGAAGATCCATCCCACCCCAGATGGTGCCCCGTGACCATGTTGACCTCTTTGATGGATTTTTCCAAGGCAGGTGTCTGGAGCACAGCAATTGCAATGCTTGGGAGGGCATGTAGTCTAGACGTTCAGTTTGCCTCTTTTGTGGCAGATCCCACCTCTTCCTTGTAGTATCCTCTTCTCTATCCCCTATACTTTTCTTAAGTCCTAACTAACTCGTGCAATCTCATTAAAAATTAATAATGTTATCCCTGAGAAAAGTTAAACATTACCTTGTTATCAGTGTTCTGCCATGGTTTTGTGTAAATGGGTTTGAAAATAGCTGGAATAGCAAAGCCAATTGGTTGTGTCCACCACAGGTGAGAGAAGGGACTCAAGTGATGCCCTGCACCCCGACTCCTGCCCTGACAACTAGCAGGCATGAGACACAATCCATTTGCTATCCTCACATTTGTCGTACAATGAGCCCATGCAAGTGCTTGCTACTGTAAAACTGTATTGACGAGTTTGGTTTTCAGATTTTAAATGACTCTGTTAAAGATAATTTATTCAGGGGAGTGCAATAACTGCCATCTGCTGTGGGGTGGTCATGAGATTTTGCAGAAGATGACACTGCTGCCTGAGCGATTGATCCCTGTTTTAGGTCAGCTCATGTCCTAACTCTATAAGCAACAGGTTTTAAAAATCTGACCTGATGCTTTGTCCACTTGTGAGGGACATTTTTCTTAAATGTTTCCTGGTGCTGTTTCCCATGAGGCATTCCCACGGCATTGCCTCTCCCGTGGTATGACTTGTGGTGGAGCTGTGGGCAGTCACATCTCAACATTCCCAGGGACTGTGGAAGCCCACACCTCTGATAGGGGATGTTGGAGCCTCCAAAGGATTCTTTAGGTGCCCCATTCCCAGTGGCTCCAGTGACAGTAAGGAGCTCAGCTGTGGAGTCAGCCTGAAGTGCAGGACTCTGCTGATGACACGTCACAACTTCCATGGCAAAACCAGCTCTCCAGYTGCAACCATGGAGAACACACACAGACCTGGGTTTCCTCCTAAACCCTCACAGCCAACATCTCCTCTATGAGAAACCCACAGCAGCTGCCTCACGGTCTGTCCTACCTCAGCAGCAATGTCCTCAGGACGCTGTGTCCCCACCTGGCATGTCTTGGTGTCACCCAGTAGGCCACCAATAGGGCCATGTGAGATGAATGGGCCTCTCCACRAGCAGCCGTGTTCTCTGCAATGCTGGCTGGATGGCACAACTTCTCCATCGCTATTCTTTGGGTTTATCCACATGCCTATGGATTAACACCACCAGGGAAGCTTTTTTTATGCCTTCACCCTCATCTTCTGCCAGGCATTCTGGTGTGACTGCTTTTGCTTTTAAGTGTCTTGCATTGGTATATAGCTACTTACAGTGCCTGTTTCTGCTTTTCCAATAGTGTAAATCARGATTAATTCCACTGAAGTTTATGGAGTTAGGCCAGTGTAAAAACTGTCTGATAAGAGATTCAGGCCATTATCGTCAGGTTCGTTCACTTGTTTGTTTGAAATTATATGTGKTGTTGTGGAATGATAAAATGCATGGATTCAAAGGCAGGTTCACTGCAAAATAMAATTCAAAAGGTTTTTGACTTCACATAATACAGCAAAACAATCACTTACAGCAGTTAATATTTTACTGTGGAGTAGTATCGCAGAGTTTGGAGAAGGAAAGGAAAAAAATGAAGCAGAGAAGGAGGGGGAGAATGAAAGTTTCAGTACCCACCATCGAAGGCAGCAATGGCAAAACCGGGGTGCTATCACAAAATTTTACATCGATGGTAATTTAAGCAGGTGTCCGTGAGAATGAGGCAGGGTGGTTCCCAAAATCCCTTCAGTGCCAGGTCCCAGGGGGGCCCACCAGCTCGGAGCCMAAGTGGACACTGCCATTTCCTATTTTTTGCAAATTCATTTTGCAAAACAACCCACTGCAAATCAATGCAGCAGCAGGGCAGAGCAGGCTCACCAGCTCCTGGGCTGTTAAATCCTCTCCAAAAGAGCTGGTGTCTCACCTGTCCTTGTGTTTGCACTCAGACCCCCACCTCTTTTAACCCAGCAGAAACAGAGGCAGTACCCCTGCYTCTGCATTTGCTTCGAAATATACTGTGTCCTGGGGGATGTGGCATAGAAAAGCCACTGGCTTTTCTCCTTTATGTCCTACAAAGCAAATGGCCAGTGGATAAATAACTCAGGTTTCTTTCCGTGCTATTCCTAAAGAGATTTTTAGCTGACATCTGGTTGCATACACCTAATATCAATGCAATTTTTCCTTCTTTGTGGGAATTGTAGTTTCCGTTCTTTCGCCTCCTGTACGATACACGTTCACCCTGCTCAGTTACTCTCCTTCTTGCCAGATGTCTGCTTGGAACAACCTGTCCTTCAGCATCGGCTGGTTTCCCCAGCACCTCGCTTAAGCGATTGCAGTGCCAGCATTTTGGTTCCTTGAATGCCGAGATACTTCTCCTGAAGAACTCCAAGCTGTTGACAGGTGGGTTTTCTCTTACACAAATATATTTATAAATTGAAATAGTGGGATTCGATTTTCTGTGGCTGTTAATAAAGAATCTCACTGTTTACATGTACGCATACACTTCTTCAGCAATATTTGTACTAATTTCACTGTGACTAATGTATTATTGTCTATGTTTATGTTAGAGAATGTTAGTTGCTTTGCAAAGTTGTGGTGGGGAAAGGCAGGTTTCAGGATTGCTTGTGGCTTCTTACGGGTGTGATCACAACAGTATGTTTAATTACATGACCGTGTAGTGCTTTTTCTCCTTGGCTGAGCAGAGGGCAGGTGGTACTGGGCCTGGATGCCAGCCGGACTGCTGACAGCTGTTGACTTTGGCGCTTGTATCTCATCCTCTTGCTTGTTTGGAGGGTCCCTTTTCTGTCTATAAACGGGTGATGGAGGGCAGCAGCGGTCTCTGACACGCACCSCTCACGAGCAAGGGGGAGTGCTGCCCTCCTGGGTCTGCACACCCCTACATGCCCTTGGATCCCAACGCCCTGGGGTCGGATCCATGTTAACACCAATCACAGGATCAAGCTGAGCTTTAAAAAGCTGGGTGTTTACATGGAGAACTTTCGGTGGGTCTTTCTCCATGGGCCCAGCTGGCATCTCTGCCCACCGACGCTGTGTCGGTGCTGAGTGCTGGCTGGAGATATCCTCATAGACCTGCCCTAAGCAGACCAAGAAGATGATGCAGAGCTGTGCCGGTGGCAGGAGATCCCTGTGGTCTTGGGGTAGATATACAGCCAAAGGGTGGATGTCTCGCTGCAGTCTTGCCCTAGCAGAGGGAAAAGCCTTGATTCACGCCGAGCAGGGACAGGAATGACACTAGACCTTTGCAAGCGACACCCAGCACCGRTCGGTCCCAGTGCTCTCCTAAATAACTGCCTTTTGTTGGGGGTGATATTCCACTCCCTGGCGCCGAGCACATCCATGCCTTCGCGCCGTGGGGACCGATCAGCCCAGCCCAGCCCCACGGGCCRCGCGGAGCACGCGGCGGCAGCGTCCTTTGCATGCCAAAAAGGGGCTCTTGCATTATTCCACTGCCTTTTTTCCCCCCTTGGTGCTTGCCTATGTAATGTTCTTCCCTTACAAATTTCATCTTGCTGCACTGTGCATCCAAACGATTCAGTGATGGAGCGCACAGGGAAAAAAAATTATAATGCCATTAAAAGTTATCATAAATTTCAGATCAGCATCACTTTTAATCCGATACACAATTTTACTGCCTCTATAAAGTAGGTGATTTGCAGTGGTCTGAGGCGTCTCCTGGCGCGTTTTACTTCTTTTTAAATTAAACACACCAACTTTGTGCTGAATTCAGAGTGCGGACATAAAAAAGGGGGTAAAAAGGAGAGGGAAGGGACATCAGATGGGAATTGCAATTGAATCTTTATATATGCCATCTTGGTACTGTGGTACTAAATATAGTGCCAGGTAAATAGATGTGCTGAAATATTCAGAATAAAAAACAAATGTTCCAATAGCAGAGAAACTGAGCATGGAAAATGTTTCCCTTGCTGCTGTGCTTCAGAGGCTAAAATGCTGTTGTTTAAAACACTCTATGCTGGAAGATCTTATGTATCTCATGCATTAAATTATACACTGTGCACAAACATGTATTTTATATTTTTTTATTGTATATTACGTGGTTTCTAACCCTCCCCCCCCAATGGAGTGAGCAGTAAACCCAGAATATCCAATTAATATAAATATGACATTATGCCATTTCCTGGTACTAAATTTTTAGGAGTGGAAATGTAAACAGACAGCATTTAATGGATAAATATTTGAAATTAGGATCAGAGATAAGGTAATTATGCGCTGGTGAGGAACGTTTCACCTGCTTGTAGGCCCATACGTGTCACAGCCCGACAAAACCACCGTGACCACCTGACGGGGTAGTCCCTATCACCACCTTTCTGCCCCAGTGACCCCTTACTTCTGGGCCAACAGTCTGCAGCTGATCTAATGCATATCTTGTCAAAATACATCCAGCCTTTGCTCAAGGTCTCGAAGAGATGAATTATTAACTGGTGGCTTTKGTAAGCTGCTCACTGCCTTCAAAAAAAGCAAAATATCTCACCAAGGTAATTCTGAAAGGGTTAATTTCTGTTGTGATGCACTTAATCTTTCTAAAATAAAAAAAAAAAAAATAGATCCAAGTTTTAAAAATYCTTTTTCCAATCAGTGCAGCATGGTCATATTGGCATTAAAGAAGATTCATGAGGCTTTGCAGGGCCATGCCAGAAGACCATGCAGTCAAAAAAATAGCCTAGAGAAAGAGCATATACAGTTGCAACCTCTTCCTCTACCTTCTTCTAGACCGAGAGATTTTGATTTGAATAAATTAACTTTTGCCAGCAATAGCAAGAAGCCAAAGCAGCCACATTTCAGTGAGACGTTCCCTCAGCTGCTCTCGTTTTCAGCTGCCCACTGGGGTGACCAGCGCAAGAACAATTTTTCCTATGGTTTGGATGAATTAGGTGTAAAGTGACTGAATGGAGAAAGCCAGCCCTGCATTACCAAAGCAATCAAACAACTCTTACCGCGGTGGTGCAAACCCAGCCCTGAGGATGAGGTTGCAGAAATGAAGCAAGCAGTTTAAGAGATTAAAAAAAAACCAGCTTTTTTTTGGTTTTAATTTCCAGGTAGACAATTTTCCCTGCCAGCCCCATGCAGGYGCGTGGACATTTCCCTCCCTGTCCCCGTCGTGGGACTGTCTCCCTTCCTTGCAGCAGCAGCTGTCGGGTGTTTTCCAACTGCTCCTGCCCTGACACAGCCTCATTTTCCAACTCTTTGCTTGTGTTTTTTTTGGAGCTGGGGCAATTTCTTTCCTGACTATGGGCTCTGTCGGCAGCTCCTGAGCTCTTTCAGACTTCCRTGCATGGGTTTGATATTTCAGCATCGCTTTTCCTTCCTCCGCTCAGCTGTGCAGCACAGCGAGCTGCCTTTTCCCAAAACCTCTCTGCCTTCAAGTGCTTTCCTATCAGGCGCAACACTCTGCAATGGGCCCAAGGGCGTGATATTTTATTTATTTTGATTTATATAATTAAAGGGATGTCTATCCCTGAGTTGAGCCAGCCTCGTGCTGATGATGTGGTGAAATGCCACTGGCGTTAAAATGATGGTTTATTTTAACCAGGACTGAGACAGACAGTYGCTGACACCATTTAGCAGCTTGTTATTGTTGCTGGCAGGGAAAGCATCTCCAGATCTCAAAGAAATGGCAGTTTGCTCAGAAAAAYTGCCTGTGTCGGGTGTCTGGGGTGGAAGGGAAGCAAGTTCCCCGGGCAGCTGCAGGGTCCRACCTCTGCTGCAGCACCCAGGCTGGGTTGCACTGTGGCTTGCAAGGGAGGAGATGCCTGGGAGCATCCTCAAAAGTCCCCTCCTGTGCCCGGCACCGGCTGCTTTCTCCTCCTCGCTGCATTTGTAAGCACAGCTGGAGAGCTAATAATGATTTGGGGAGGTGTGTTCCCCGCCCCCCATCTTTTCTTATGGCTGATCACTGCTCAGTTTGCATGTTCCCTACTGTGTTCTGGAAATCCTGCAGCCCCCACCCAATGCCTCTTTTTCACCGTGCCATTTGTGTGCACCACGTCAGCGGGACACTTTGGAAGCCCCAATTTGTGCAGAGGAGAGCTGACCCTTGAAGATRATGCTGGCAGAGCATGACCTGGCACTGCGGTGAGGGGCTGCCCCCCACGAGGCACCCCTAGGCACCGCAGTCAGAGCTCAGACCCGATGGTGGGACCACAGCGTGTCAGCAGCGTTGGGTGGGAAAACAAGACTTGCTCCGRCCTCTGAGCATTGTAATCTATTAACCCACCCCCCTCCCTGCTACCCTCATGGTCCCCAAAACCTGTGAGGAGGCAGTGTGCAGCTGGAGCATCTCGTTGCTAACTGATACATCCCCTGCTCCCATTGATTGCTACCCGGAGGGCACTCTGTGCGGTGAGGATGACCGTGTGCCTCTCTCTCTCTCTCTCTCTCTTTTTATTGCTCACTATTCAAATTCAAGGCTTGTTTAATCAGCAGACATTAGCAACTTGACAGGAGGCTGGCTGGAAGGGAAAGAAAGGGGTGGGCATAGAGGGGGGCTTGGGGAGCGGGCTGCTATGGAGAGCAGGGGGCTGCCTTTCCTACGTTAGCTTTGCTGCCCAGAAGTGCAAGGGTAGGAACTGGGGGTTGCGCTGGAATGGGACACATGAAACCATCCAGGGACAGGCACTGGGTAGCTGGGAAGGACACGGGGTCCGGGTGCCTGTGCTGAGCGTGTCCTGGCAGGGCTCTGAGACCAGGCGGCTGGCCCAGCAYGAGCTCTCCTCCTCTGGGGTTCATGCTATGGCTTGCTGGGAATCTGGGGGGAAAGGTGTTTYCCTTTTTCTCGCAAAATGTTGGCTTTTCTACGTTGGCTTTTCTTCCCCCAGCAATGATTCCCACATCCCCGAAGGACTTCACATCACCCCATCCATCCGCTGGTCAGGGTTTTCCCTGGGAAGCTGCCTCAAAGTCCCTGCTCAGCCTCCCAGCCCGGCTCTGCRGTGTGCGCAGCCCTCTGGGAGGGTTACCCTGAGGTCCCGTGGGAAAAAGGGGCTCATTTTGCCATAGGAGACCCCTTGGCGTGATGAGATGGTRTTGGTCAGTGAGGGAACCCCACTTCCATGGGGCTATGTTGCAGGGAGGCAGTGACAACCCGCCCCTGGAGCATGGCTGGCTCTCGTCCCTTGCGAATTGCTGACCAGTAAGATGCGGGACCAACTGTGAGTGAGTTTGGAAGCAAATATCCCAGCAAATATCCCAGCAGCTAACTCTCCAGGCACTTCKGTCAAGCAGAAACCCTGCATGAATTTGCGACGTGCACTTGCTCTTCCCTGWGAAATACAAATCAAGATGGCTGTTTGCAGCTAAAAGGTGTCCCAGCAAATGGGGAAATCCWGTTTAAAAAAATGCAATGCTGGAAGAGAAAGCAGGTACCAGATTTCTCTACAAACCACCCTGGTAAAAGGTCCGTATTCATCCTGTTGCACCCCTTGAGATGGGAGCCCTCCTGGGGTCCTCCAGGGACAACCTGGCTCCATCCCATGGGGGCACRGCACAGCCTGGGCAGAAAGGGCCACCAGAGCTGCTGGGGCACACGGCTTCATTTTGTGTCCCTCATTAGCAGCCCTAATTAGGAGGTTCTTTATGCCTTTCAAATTCAGTGCTTGCAGTAGGGCCATCTTCCTATTGATTGAACTATAAAAGTGGATAAAACCCACATAGTTCTAAGGAGAATTACCAAATATTGATACTGGGAGAGAGCTGATATCGTATAAATAGTGAATAATGCTTCTAATTACACAGGCTTTCATTTTCTGGTASTATAGCTGATTACATTCAATACTCCAGGCCAGATCTTCAGCTGAGCACCTGGCCTTCATTTTAAAAATGGAAAACAAGGCCAAAAAAAACCAATTAAAAAATATTCTTAAAGTACTGCTTTTAAGAAGGGGAATTCCCCCTCCACAGCTTGAACCTCCCATGGCGATCCCCATCTCCTCTCCTACACTTTCCCCTGCTGTGGACGCATCGGTCTGTTGCTGTTTTCCTTCAAGGACTGCTTTCACGCAGATGCTTACCCCCCAGCYGGCTGGAGATGGAGGACGGGAATACTCTGTACCGCTCCGATATCCACCCACCGGCACTGTCTGTGTCCTGCTGTCACCTGCCCTCAGAAATACGGTATCGCGCCGTTCTCCGTGCCCTCCTGCTGATGTGCACGCCCAGGAGAGGGGGCAAGACAGGGCTCASCCAACCACGTCCTCCAGCAGGGAAAGAAAAACTTTCTTAGGAAATAAAAATCTGCTCGTTTTCTCTTTTTTTCTGGGCAAGATTCTCAGGGCTGGGGGGAAGGTGACGGGGATCCTGGGTCTGTTCACATTTGGGGCTCGGTACTGTGTTTTCCGTCACTGCAAGCTATAGATTTGGTTTCACCACCACTTTCTGTTATAGAAAAAAAATCAAACCATAAATCTTTTGATGTTTCTAAATTATTTTAATGATACTTTGGCATATTGTTAACATTTTCTCCCCACCCACGTCAAAGAASAGTCTTTGTTAAAAATTACTTCAGCTGTACTAAAACCATGAAAAAATCTCATAGAAATCTGTAACCAAAATGATGTTTTTCCCTGCTTTTGAGTCAAACCAGGACTAGTTTTAGTTTGGGATTGTCCAACAATTATTTTCCTTTAATACCTCCGACCATAAACAAGCAAGCATGTGTCCTTGCAGCTGCCTCCATCCCCTCTGAAACCCYAGCCACACACAGGAACTGCTTTTACGCATTTCTTTCTCCGCACTAAGAAATCCTTATGCTTTCCTTTCCAACCTCTGCCTCTGCTTTGCTATCAAGCGTTGCTGCTGTGTGCTCCCTGCSGCATCCTGTGACGGAAATATCTCTGCTCTGCCCTCGGCATTGTCACGCGCCGTGCACAGGCTGCGCGAGCCTGATCTGTCCCAAGGTGTCATTAGCTCCGCGCATATCTGCTCTCCCTCTGTCACCCATGAGTGTCTCAATGGCCTGCTATTATCCCCCTGAGACTCTAACATCCCTTTTTATTTTCTTCCCTACGTCACCTATTCCCTACTTGCGTGTGTGTTACTGTGGTACCTCCACCCCGGGCCATGTCCACCCCATCCATGAAGAGCCCAGGACCCTGGATGGGTGCTGCAGTCCTTGGTCCCGCCGGTCCCTTTGGGCTTAGATGGTTGTTACCACTTTTGCTGAAGCCACGCTGTGATGGGCAGGGTTTGCCAGTGAGGGAAGCTGGAGATGCACGGCCAGACCATCAGAGGTGTCTGTGGTGGGGTCTGCTGGGCAGGGAGGGCAAGAACAAGGCTGCTCAGGAGCACGAGCAGGACCTACAAACCACCCAAAGGGCAAAGGGGAGAAAGCCCAGTACTTTCCTCCTCTCTGTTGRTTTTTGTTTCTTTGTTTGGTTTTGCTGGTTGCAAATAACATCAGAAATGAGGTGCCTGGGTTTTACTCCCTCCTCTCGTAGCATCCAGTGGCTCCTCCATCCCTCGCTCACTTCCCCAGGGTTTGCAAACTCATTTTGCACAAGTCCAGGATATTCTCAAAAGCCTAAATTGGTCCTAACTCTGCCTCAGAGTTTAAAGTTGGGGAAAAATATCTCCAGCGGGCTCCAAATATCTCCACTGGCTCACTGGCAGTGAGCTAGTGTCCAGAATGAACTGAAATTTTGTTTAAAAAGTGAGAGGTTGGAAGGGATGCCCATGGCGGTGTAGGTGGTGAGAGTGATGTGCTGTGGAAATGCTCACCAATGTGCCGGGAAATGCATYGACTTGTGGCTAGGTAGCCAGACACCCGGCTGCCTGGTTGTCCAAGCCTTTGATCTGGGTTTTTTATTTCTTCCTTGTCCGCTTATCTGTTTTGCGCTCTACTTTCTTGCTCGTTACCTGTGAGCTGTGTGGCTGGTACCAGCCTGCCCTCAGCTTATCAGGCTGATGACCAACATCTCCTTGCTTCTGGCAGCAAGGAGGATGGTTGCTCTAATGCACAGGAGCTGGGTACCTCTTCCTGAAGCACTGGTTCAAAAACTGCTGCTGCTCTTAACTTCTAGAGTAATACATATTCAGTTGGGATGTCTGACCACCCAAACTCAGGAGGCATTAAGTGGGCAGGGCCACCTGACAGGCCAAACCAGGACCTTCACGGAGTGAGCTGACCTCAGGAGCTCCATCTTTTCAGCATCTTGTGATCATGATCACAACAGGGACCTTGAAATCCTGGGTGGGTGAGCCGGACCCTGAGGATGCTCAAGGAGTGTGAGGATGTTGCAGGAGCACATGGGAAGAGAAGCAAAGGTGTAGGCACATTAAAAAAACTTTGGGGGAACCAAGATCCCATGCAGATCGTGAAGTACRATCTGCACAGACCTACCCAAGCCTTTTGAGATGCTCAGCCCTGAGGCCGACTGCAGATGTGAAGGACAGAGCCTGACCTGCATCCGGGGAATGGCTCCGTGCCAGGGAATGGGGCATCTGCTCACATCTGGAGCAGGCAGGGGACTCCGGCCGTATCCGCAGCCGGCTGCRCCAAGCAGAGCCAGCACATCAAACCAGCCAACGGCAACACCAAGAAATTCCCTGCCTTGTGCAAATACCTAGCTGGGTGCTTTGGAGGTGTCCCTACATGGCAAGCGCACCCAAAAAGGGGCTGACACCCCCCAGCTCCCCCCGCTTTGACAGCACTGGCCCCAGGCAATCCCTCTGGACCTGCAGGCAGCCCTGCAGCGCTGGCAGCCGGCAGGGCAGGAGACCCGGGGACGYGGGATGCTCTCTGCCCAGGCACCGGGCCCCGAGCCCCAGGACCCCGCTCCCCTCCTCGGCACTATGGCGTGGGCCTCAGCTCTCAGCGGTGCCTGCGTTCACGCGCGGGTGTGTAGGTTTAAATCAGGCCCTTAATGTTATTTGAGCATGGATTTTTTTTCCTCTTTTTTTTTTTTTTTTTTTGTGTGGTTTAGTTTCTCTCTTAACAGGAAAAAATGATCAAAAATAAGAAAACAATCACTGTTTGAAAGTGAATGAAGGGCGCTTTCTCCCCCTCCCCCATGCTTTTTTCCTACTTTGACATCTCAGTGGTTTTTTTTCTTTTAGCCGCGGTTTCTGGGATAGGTGATAACTGCCAGTAATAGGATTAGCATTGATTTCTTTAGCAAGAACAGAGATGTGGCAGTTCCAGCCATTTACTGAACTGCCAGCTTTGAAATATCAAAAAAAAGAAAGAAAAAGAAATCTGCAGAAAAAAAAGCTTCTTGCAGCATTTTAAAGAAAGGAAAGCCTGTGTGAATTAAAATACACACACACACGCGCACACACACACACACACATGCATACCCACGCACATGAAGTATATAAATATATATGTTATATGTATATTATATATATGTATCTCGCTTGGTGCTTTTTTTGTTATTGTGTGATAAAGGATCAAAAGAACTGTCTCTGTTCTAAGCTTCAAGAAAACCTTTTTTAAATTCATTTGGCTTTCTTTAGCTTTCACTTGCTAACATATTTTAGGAGCTAATCTTACATATTTACTATTGTATCCTGACTTTTTTTAACCTTGAAATGCAAGCAAAGACAGAATGAGAAAGGGGGAAAAAATAAAGGATTCAGAAAAGAAAGAACGAGGGGATGTGCCCATGGAAGCCTGCCATATCTCCACTGCTCTGGAGACATAATGTGAAACCCACCCAGTGCTAACTTTGATGTGGCACCTTTGCTCCTTGCTGCTGGTTGTAGGGTCCTGGAGAGATATGGGTTTGAGGTGCACCAAAAGCTTGGGTTCTGCCCTCAATCCATTGGAAATCTCCACCTTTGCTTTAGTGCACCTGACCGTCTTTGCCAACAGCATTTCTCAAGGGCCAGAAACCAAGGTCGGGCCAAATCGGCAGTAGCTTAAAAAACAGAGTTTTAGGAGACTGGAATGATATTCTCTATCCTTCCCTAAATGCTGTAGGATATCATGTGTTTAGTGTCTACAGATCATCCTCTTCAACTTGCATTCAGCCCTTGGGGAAGAAGAAGGTCCAATGGCAGCATCTGCAAACAGAAGTGCAAGGTCATACATAAGGACCAAGCGCTGGCTGGCAAGATGCCTGCTGTTTTCCAGCTCAGGGTTGCTTCTGAGCACAGTCCAGGTCTCGAGGACACCCTGGCTCAACCCTTTGCCCACTGATCCCCAAGAACCCACATGCTGTACTATTCAAGACAAAACTCAAAGCTTGTTATGGAAGCATTTGTCCTTTCTCATCCAGTCTTGAGCTGACAAACYACTTTCATGAGAGCTTATCTTTATGCGAAGGGTGTATGCAATGACTCATTGTCCTTACGCACAGCACAAAGGTCGGAGCAGGATGGAATTAGGGCTCACTTTTCAGCTTGTAAACCCAAACCAAAAGAGCAACCGCAAGTCACGGTCAGCAAGAAGAAAGCCCTTATTGCATGAGGAACCAGTGCATGATATTCCGCTCAGCTTTCCCCTCTAGCGGCATCTCAGCTTCATAAAGAGTCTGGGATGGATTCCCATGTAAAACCAAGTAAAAAAGTGGAGGARGAAGATAATCAGATCCATTATTTGTAGTTGCAGCCAGGATTCACTAAACTGCATGCAATCTACTTGTTGTTGCATGTAAGGGAATCTCTACGTATTGTAGAGAATTGTGCTACGTACGATGGGCAAACATCCCCAAAGAGGATGTTCATGGACCCAGCCAAATTTARATAGGGTCACTTCCCTACATTTTCGGTGCATGAAGAGGCACTGGGATTGCTCCTGTGAGGGGCCTCTTGCTTTCCGCCAGCAGGAGATAAGGCCTCTGTGCTGTAACAGGCATCAGGTCAGCCACGTACCTTTTGCCGTCCTGGTGTGAATCTCCCTTAATTTGATTGGAGTCACATGTGCATTGGTAGGCGTATAGGCTGATGGAGATTTGCATTTCTGTGTTCTTATTAACAATCGCCCAAAGATCCGTGATGCTCGTTTCACAGACTCACCTTCATTGTGCCCTCTAATCCACGTCCCTGGGGTCTACTTCTGACATTCAAGCTTCAGAGCAGCTTACAAGCCTTTATTTTTTTTTAACATCAAACTGCCGAAGGAATTATTGTTTCTTTTTTCTGCAAACATGGACCTCCTTTCTCCACCCCCCCTCCTTAACATGTTCAAAGACTTGCCATGATTACACCATGGGTACAGGAATGCTGGGGGTGGTGGTGTGGGTGTGCTTCTAACCTTAAAACATTGAGGCTCTGGAAATGTCTCCCAGCAAAACCAGTAAGGCAAACCCCTGGTTGCTCTGGACGTGGATGGTGGAGGGAAGGGGTCATATGATGTAGTCTTCAAAAGCATGGAAATGCACTAATCCTGTGTTCGTGGAYGACATGGAAGAGCCAAGATAGGAGATGTTCAGGTGTGGCAAGTTGAAAGCACAATGTTTTCTCATCTTTTGAGGAGTKGACGTGAAATCTTTGCTCTCTTGCAAGGGTGCTGGAAAGAGCAGTTTCATGGGTGTGCCTGGACTACTGGAAGAGTTGCTAGAAAAGTTACAAAGATCAGGAGTTTGTTTCTTCTTCTGCATCCAGCCTGGTTGGATTTGTTGGATGGTGTAACCAAAAGAGTCATACTCTACATTTTTATGTCCTTGAGCATCCCGGTATGATTGAGTTGATGCCCAATCAATGGCATTGGTACTGGCTCATCTCTTCCTAACAACAGACCATCCTGGAGCTAGCTCCTGGACTGGGAGATTTGCTGAGCTTGTCCCCAAGGGGATGATTGCGAGGGCCACCTGTCACTCTGCAAAACTCACCACTCTGCTGCGAGTTTCCCTTCCAAATTGGTTAAACATGTGTGACATTGCCTAACTAGTTTTAATAGATGATTATTATTTATTTGTAATAGTAGTGGTAGCAATAGYTTATGTTACAGGATATCCACAGAAGCAAGTTTAACACTGCGATATATGAAACCATCTCTATAGTTGTTCTGCAGGATGATGAAAGCCTTGGCTGTGCTGGCAGCGCTGTTCTTCCCCCAGCACTAATTGCTGTCTCATGCCCAGTCTGGCGCTGGGCTCATCGCACTGGTTTCCAGCTCCTCTGCTGTTACTGAGTGCAGCAAGCACGGGGACAGCCTGGCTGCAAGGCTTGGTTTCTRGCTTGGGTTGGGCAGCACCAGGACGGGTGTAATCCTCCTCGTCCTGCAGTCTTCTCCCCTCTACTCTCTCTTTTCTCTCTTCCTTTACTTCTCCCTTCCTCGCTTCTACCTTGTGCGAGGGGCTCTGCAAAAGGGAGASACCTGACCTGGGAAGAGGGCACCATGTGGCAAGGACCTTCCTGATGCTCCTGAGRTACCTGTGAGGCTGAGCACACCCAGGGCTTTCCCTCCTGCTCAGTGAAACGAGAACCCCATAAATAGCTGAGCCCAAGAATACATCTCCGCCTCAGCTAAGAATTCGCACARTGAAACCAGCCAAGTATACTGCACATTTCCCAGTTTCCAGAAGCTTCCTGACTGCTGGCATCAATCTAGAACATTTCTTCTAGCCAGGTGCCTCCCACAGTCCTTGCACGAGCATCTTTACTATGGTCCTCTGGGCTAAGGACAAGCTCCATTCTGCCACAGTCTCTCATAGCTGCCACTCCTGCCTAGACTACTTTAAATGCCTATTCTGGCCTCACTGTCTGTTAATCTACAAATATTCAATGCCTGGAAATTAGATTCCAAGGAAATGGGTTATAATTAACCTTTTCCTGCCACACAATTTCAAGTTTTCTCATTTCAGCCTCACTTTCTGTGGGTCTAATTGCAGTGGTGGCACCGCGGGACATCCGCCAGCCCTTCCCAGGGCTCTCTCCGCTCAGGCAATCTCTTTATATCTCTTTCTCTTTAATTTCCTGTAATTAGCCATGCTATAACTTCTGTGCACACCAGGGGAGACTTGGAGAAGGGAGCAGAGCCAAACTCCCTGAAGGATCCTACCTTCACCCCCTCCCTGTGCCTGTGCTAGGGCTCGGGGTCCTCCCCGGCTGGGTTTGCCTGCAACGCTGCTCCTGGAGCTTTCGGCTTCATAGCTCTAGCTGGTTTTCAGTGCCTGGGTCTTTCATGTTCTCGATAATGTTTTTATAGAAACCCGTGCTGCAGCAGTGCTTAACACAGGGGCAGTGCCTGGCACAGCGGCTCTGCTCGGTGGGAGACTTGGAGACCAAGCAGGTCTTCCGAGATGTTACTCTCCGGATCCACCAAAACCCCACAGTGCTACAGAAGTGCTGCAGTATCCAAAAAACACTGAACCTTGCTGAGTGGTGCTTGCTAGGATAGCAGGGTCAGTGAAATCCTAGGAAAAGGGAGGTGGAAAGGACCTTGGGATGAACTTTGCAGCAGGACCAGCTGAATTGTGCYGCTCCAAGAAGGTGGTGGTCTTGCTTGTTGAAAAGACACCTCCATCAATACAGGCACAACCTGCTCCCCTTATAGCCTGTCCCGGCACTTCAGCAGCCTCGTTGCTGGAAAGGCTCCCCTCATATCCAGCCTTAGCCTCCCCTGCTGTGGTTTAAGCTCACGACTACTTATCTGACCCACCAGGAAGAAAAGCTATCCCCTCCTCTTTCCACAAGCCTCCTCTGTACTCGGAGATTATAGCAATGTCCCACCTCTCCTCCAGCTGAGCAACCCCAACATTTTCAATCTTTCCTCAGAGGCATTGTTTTCTGGTCTTCTGATAATTCCCACCTCTATTCTGTGGACTCACTGCAAAWAAAACACCTTGTATGGGAAAATGTAGATTCAGACTTAGCAAAAGAATTGTGTGAATTTGTTACAATTTCAGGAAAGTGCTTCATTTCCTTATTTTAAAAATGCAATGCTTTGATTCTTCCAGATGAAAAGATGATTCATTAAAAAAAGTGCTGTGATTTTTTTTTTTCTTTTAAGCCTTTACCTATTTGGAATGAAGATACTCCACCTGCAAAAAGCAAGGGATGCAAAGAACCAGGGTGACTCCTGAGCCCTTTGGTCCAACCCACTGGTATTGCACTGCTTGTAATACAAAAACCTGTTCAGAAATTTCACAGAGGCCTTGGTAAAATCCATCCAGTCTTTTGCCTCCGTTGGACTGCTCTGGATGATAGTTGCTCTAATAATTAAAATCCCACCATGAACATCCCCATTCACTTCTTGGAAACCCCACGACCTTGGGTTCAGAAACAAGAGCTGGCTCTGAACTGCCAGTGGGAAGAAAAGGATTTGTGGTTTGGAAGAGATGTTTTGGTTCCTGCTAGATGGGGACACGTGCCTGGGATGTTGGGGTTACAAGGCATGGGACTGTGCTTGTGACGGTGCCTTTCCAGCCTGCACCTTATCCAGTGCCTCTGTGGCCAAGCGTGAACCGGCTGCACCGGGGTGATGTGTTAAATCCAGAAAGGATTTTCTGAGAAAAGACCAGAAACGCCAGAATAGCCCCATAGAGTGGGACACGCTGCTGTTCCCGTTGAAATAAATGGAAGGACAAGTAGCATCCAATGTGGCATAACAAAGCGCCGGCGAAAGATAGGAGCGTAAAGAAAGAACCTATAGTGAAAAATGGAGAAGGGAAAGAGAACTAAACAAGAATATACAGTCAGTTAAGGCTTGCAGGGAAAAGATAAGGCCAGCTCAGAGAGCAGAAAGGCTTAAGGGGAATAAAAAGAGCTTTTACAATTATATCAGGGAAAAGGGAATACTAGAGAGAAAGTAGTTCCATTAATAAATGAAGAGGGAGACAAAATCAATGGTGTTGCTAAAATGGTAGAGCTACTGAACTCCTTTGCTCCAGCAGTATTTAGCAAGGTGAGGAGAGAAGAGGGGCATAGAAGTTGTAAAATAATGAGGGTTTTGACAGTGTGATTCTTCAGGGGAAAAACGGTTTGAGGGAGAAGGCACCTTGGAAGATGCAGGATGCAGTACAACAAATAGATGTGCACGCCCACACCTTTTGGGAACCGGTCCATTAAATTATCGGCGATTACTTCTGGAGAATAATAGGAAAACAGGTAAGGATGGCCAAGTACGATATGGATATTTTTTATTTTAAATGGCCAACCCTGGAAAAAAAGCATCCAGTGAGTTTACTACTCCATTAGGTAGTGAAATAATTTCCAGGTAAAATACGTTAACACCTAAGAGTAAGAAATAGTTGAGCCTTGAGGAGAAAGCCCCAGTGCTGTGGGCACCAGTGGGAGTTTGCTGTGGCTTAGTTTGTAGGCAGCGAAGAGCTATGAATTATCGTCAGTGCTTCCTTAATATCACATTCCTGTGAGCAAAGCAGTAATGCTACAGCAGGGTCTGTAGAGGGGTTGGGTCTGGCTGCAGGACGCGGCTCATGGCTGACCTGCGATGCACAGCACATCGCTGTGCCTCGTGGCCCTGCAAATGCTGTAACGTGCAGCTTTGGGATGAGAAACGCTACCTCCCCCCTTTGGATAAGGGATGACAAGGGATTAGCTGGAAATTCAGAAAGGGATGCGGTAATCAAAGGGAACAATGGAAAAAGTTGATTTGCAAAATGTCTCAGAGAACAGTGAGATGCTAAAACCAAGTAGCGCTGGCCAGACGTCACTGTGGAGCCTTCCAGGGAATTTAGTGGGAAGGAAACAAAGTCCTGCAAAAAGCTTCAGAGAATTCCATTTCTGAGCGAGAAAGCTACATCTTTTTGGGGTATTTCTCTGCTTGCCAGGGAGCCTGAAAAAGGAGAAACACGTAAAGAATGGCACTTACACAAAAATCAGTTGGTTTTTTTTTTTTCTTAACAGAATATGGATATTAAATCACTATTTTTAACTACAGTAATTTATTCAGTTTATATTCAAAATGTAACAATCCTCACAGTTTGTCATTTTAGCTACCTGTTGCAAAAATGCATTGTGATAGTCTTCACCGTAGTGAGATTAGAAAATGGTGCTTAGATAAAATGCAACCAGGAGAGACTGGCAGCTGTAGGGGAAAGCGGCTGAGCTGCTTTAGTTCCACATGCCAGAAAAATCGGAGACATTCTTCCCATCAAGTGGTCGGCCAGAGGCAGCTTCCCAGATGTCTGAGGCATTTCAGCTGATAAATTCAGCTGATAAATCCAGCGTTTCAGCAGGTAAATTTTCGGAAAGACAATCTTATGATGCAAGGCTTGTGTTCTGCCGTCTGCAAGCGCCTGCCAATCATCCCCATCYGAGGAACTGGGACACCAGACCGCATGATGCTCAGCTGTTTGCTCCCAGAGCAATGCTCACAATCGAAGTTACGGCTTGGGTGCTCATCAGGCTAATTTTTCCCACTTCTCCCCATTTATTTATTTTTTTTGCATTTGTGTTTCTTAGGGTTCCTGAATGGGAATGGTGTTTATCAGCACCAGTCCTCCAACGCCCATTTGTATGGGGCTTGGTCACTGATCTTTACTTGCAAGCTCTGCGTCCTAGAGATCTTTGTACATGACAAAGATGTCTATGTGATGTGCTGCAGTATTCCATTATTTCCATCTATCCATCTATGTCTTTCAAGTCGTGTAAACTTGTTGGTTCTTGCGAACCCATCTCTTCCSAGCTAAGGACCACTTCCACAGCAAATGTGGTCTCTGCTGGGCCATGACACCACTCCAAGCCACCTAGCTCGAGTTTTGGGGTACGATCAAAGCAGCCTGAACTCCTGATAATTAAAAGCTCTTGCGATGAATATGTTCGCAACTTTACCACCTCCTCAAGGACCGTCGAACTTGCCTTCACACAAAATCCCTCTCAATGCATGCGGGAATGAAATGTGTCTCTCCTTGTAACCACGGCTGCTCAGATATTTTTGAGTTGAGGCAATTCCCGATCAGAAAAAGGCGTTTTGCCAAGAATCAAAATTTTCTGTGGGAAAATTGATTTTCATGGAATTTCTTTCCAGGAAAATGAAATGAAATGCTTTCTCTGGTGACAAAGTTTAYCTCTGCATCTGCCCAGGCAGCAGTTTAGGTGGATATGTCCGTCACAGCGCACAATGGGTGGTATTTTTGAGTGAGCCCTATTGGAGTACAGATGAGTCAGGGTGGGGGGCACCTGTAGCTCAAGCTGGAATGGACCAGGAACATCAGTCCAAATTGCARTGTCCTGTTCAATATATTTTTCTCAACTTTTTCTTCCAAGAGAAGGCTTCGGGATTTTGCCGTTCAGTCTGGCTTTACTATGAAACAGACTTGAAATGTTGGGGACTTCCTCAGGATGAAGATCCATGCTTTTTTGTCATCTCTGTTTACAAGCTTCCTTAGCAAGAGACAAACGAAAGTCACATTGCAATGGACACAGCAGGGGCTYCACCTTTCCCCAGCGATGCAATGTTTGTACAGTGAATGCCTGAACCATCTCCATCCCACTGCAAGGAAAATGTTTTCACCTGGGGCTGTTCCTACCAATGCCAGTTGTGACTGTCTTTCCCTGCCAGTCATCCTGTAGGATTAGGGAAACCAACTGGAAACCAACTGGAAACCAACTCAGTGGAGAACTGAGTTTCTGCTGCCTTTGGTGGAGGTCATGGGATGCTGAGTCTCAGGTGCGTTTGGTCCCAAAGAGTTGGGAAGCTGTTTGGCCACAGCCCAATTTTTTGTGTTGGAGGACCTTGGAGGAGCGATCCCCAAGCCAACTCRTGCAATGAAAACTGCTGAAATCGGCAAGGGATAGATAAATCGGGGACAAGTGGCAACTCAAAATTCCCATGGTGCCTAAGGAGCAAGGGGGATGTTTTCTCYGGCTGTATCTGGGGCATGCAAAAGGCTATGCCGTCCCCAAAATAACGGGTGGTTAGCATTTCCCCACCAGGTACCCATCTGTCAGGTTTGTGGTGGAGAGCGGAGGTCGGGGCAGCGTTTCTGCTGATGCTCTGCATGGCAGTCCCTTCTCCTCCCCCGTTTAATTCTTCCTGCATGAGATCCGTGAGGCGAGGGATGAATTTCAGCCGTAAAGATTGCGAGACAGCTCCCGACTTTTACACCACCGGGGAAAGAAACAGCTTCCAGAAATGCTATTACAGGGTGCTGCAATCTCTCATCCCGCATGTCCTAATACCCCCCAGCCCGCTAAAACAATGGCAGCCTTTCCCTGTCAGGTCGCTTTGAAACGTGGCTTGCAGTCTGCGATAAATAGCCCTGCACGGCACTGTCATTAAGAAACTATTACAGACATAGCCGGGCTTCCACTCGGCTGCGTCAATGCAGAAACTATATTTCCTATTTATTTGTTCCGTTTGTTTATTTTACTGGACCACCCCATGAACCTGGGAGAAACATGCTAGAAAAAAAAATTATAGCAACGCCAACTATTCTGGGAGATACACGAGCCCCTCCATGTTTATCAGGTTGAGGGCACTGTATTTTGATGTCAATAAGCAATTTTTCCAGCCCGGTCTCCTGCCCGACCCTTTTAATCCATCAATATATTATTAGAGATAAAGTTGGTGGAAGCCTGCTGCAGTTAGAAGATAAATGACATCTCTGAAGTCAGGCATTAAAGACTAGATTAAGGCCTTGTGACACCGTTTTCAGTGCTCATCTGTGCACTTCTGTTCAACCTATCACACTGAGTGACAAGAAAGAAAAATAATGAACTGGGCCAAGGAAAGAAGAAGGGAAAAAAAAGGCAGAAAGAGAGAGAGATTTTTTTCCCCCCCTAACACACAAACTACATCAGTTCACACTCAGGATTAGACTGTATTTAAAAAAAGGGGAAGGGGGGAGGCTGGAACTGGATGGTACTATACAGATTAAAATAGGAGAAAGGGGAAGCCAAATGAGGAATTGCAGTTTGGTTTTGTCCTGGGTTTATTTTATTTTATTTTATTTTATTTTATTTTATTTTATTTTATTTTATTTTATTTTATATTTGTTGTTATTTTATTTTATTATTTTATTCACTTCAGTATTTCATTTCTTTATTTAATTTTATTTTTTCCTTGCAGGAGTGACCTAGTTGAGTTTACAGGATCCTAAGGGTTTTGTCTGGAGCTAAAGCAAATCCCATTTAGGACCAAGGAAATACATCCTTTTGAGAGACCAAGTTAAAATGTCCGCAGTCGGAGACCTCTCCTCCCTCGCTCCCATTACCATCCTTTGTCTTGTTGCAGTCCTGGTGATGCTTGAGTTCGTGTTAACACTGGTTTTAAAGACATCCCCAATGGTGCAATTAGAAGGTTTTACCTCCACGTCCAACAGAAATGCTGGGCATGTGCACATCCCYGCATGCATATATACGTGTTTGTGTGTATGTTTCTCAGTACTATGCAGGAACGTTACCACTRCTCTTTCCGTCATGTACAGAGCCCTTCAGACAAATAATATTACAAATRCATCTTTAAAGACCAGCCATATGCTGCAGAAGATGGGTATGTCTTTTCTGTGGCCTGACCCATTCCCTTTGTGTTCCCCAAATCTGGGGTCCTTCCAGCTGCCTCAGCCTTTGAACATCACCGATGCCTCTACTGAGYGCTGCTCCTGGGCATGCTGCTCCTCAGCATCAGCTTTCCACCATCACGCCGTGGTGGGGAGGTCTTTGCCCTGTCCACATTGGGGAACAGAAGATGACAAGTTAACCCAAGCATCCTTCACTTTGCACCGTGGTCATGGGGCTGTGCAATCAAGTGTAACCCTTGGCCAGCAGCCTTGCCCTGCTCTGGTGCCATGTCTGTCTTCATGGCCCAAATTCAAGGCTGTTCCAGGCTCAGCAAGAGCTTGATCATGACATTTGGTCTCCTGGGGTTGCCTTGAGAAAGGCTGTTGCTCTGTYTATGTTTGTGGGGCACCTGCCCATTGCTATCACATCATGATGACAGCAGACCTGACCGTGGAAGTAGCGGCTGGTCATTAAGGTTCTGGCCTCATTTGGTGTGATATCTAGAGAAAACAGGACTATGACGGCAGAGTCAAGGAGGGAGGGCAGCAGAGCTGAGTCCAACCTCTCCCTGGAGTTGAAGGGGAGAGGGAAGGGAAGAGCGCAGTTGTGTGTGGGGCTGGGCGTGGGCCTCCCTGTGGACCTCTTCGCCCAGACCCACTGATTCACACTGCCCTTGACCTCTTCCACTTTGAGATGCCCAAGGTCAACGCCATCCTTTGGCAGAACGGGTTGTCTGGAAGAAGAAACACATGTGAGATGGGTTGTACATCCTCCGCTGATGGAGCTCGGACACTTCTGAGCAGCAGGGCTTTCTTTGGAAGAGGCAATACAGGGGTTTCTGGGAGGAGAAAGGAGAAAGCTGTTTCTACCAAGCAGCCATGTCTGGGAGCAGGGGCTGCACACAGAATAATTTCCTCCAGGAGATCATTTCTCAGCCTGACCTGCCCACCCAGAGCAACTGTCTCCCCAGCTGACAGGGACCTCACTCCTGTCCTTGCCAAGAGAAACACGTTTCCCTACCAGTTAGAAAGAGGGGAGAGATGCCTTGTCAAGGGGCCTCGTCCTMCCATTTGGGACAATTGCCCCCAGGAAGCAGCCTGGTAGGAGACCCTCCATCGTGGCAGAGCAGAGAAGCCCGTGCTGAATCCAGCCTAGGATCTGACATGCCTCGCTGGGGTCTCCATTCTGTACAGTATGTACATTGCTGTCGTCTCCTTCTTTTGAAGATATTTTTTAATGTCTTAAAAAAAAAAAATTACTTTGTTATAATCATTCAGCAAAGGGTTTCTGTGCCTGTAGAAAATATTAATAGACTATTATGAGGTCCTACAACTAATTTTTCCACACATATCATCTGTCTTTGCATGGTTATTAAACTCCAACAATATTTCATGCAATGCTTTCCTGCTAAATTAATTTGGTTTCTTCTTCTCCTGCTTCTTTTTTTTTCCTCCTTCCACAACCTTTAAAATTAAATTGAATCTTTATAATTATGGCTTTTTTGTTGTTCCTCATATCTTTTTCTTTTCAATTTTCCTATCAAAGTGCCTATACAGTTTAATAAAGATGTAAAGAAACAGAAATGAAAGTGTAAGGGACAGGAAGGGCTGTGTTGGGATCAGAGACAGGGGGCTCTGGGAGAGCTGGGAAATTCTGGAAAGAATGGGATGGAGGTGAGCGGGGAACTGAACAGCACCTTTCTGGGTTGGTTCCAGCCTACATGGAAAACGATGTGGGAGAAGCCGTTGCTGGAAATGACTCATCTCATGGGAACATAGAGAAAGCGGGTTCCCAACAGGACTCATCCTGATTCATCCATGGATTTTGGTGTTGGTCTGGTGCAGCTTGGGGTCACCTGCTGCCCTCTGCAAGCCAAGGTGGTAAGAGGAGGTACCCTTTGGGCAATGCCCCYTGCTTGCACAAGGAAATGTCCCCATGCACATTCAGACCCACCCTGCAGGATCGCTGGGCGCAGGACTCTGGGGCTTTCCTGGGGTTACCCAACCCACAAGTTCTCCCTCTGACCTCCCTCTCCTGTCACCACCTCCCAAAAGGCTGGAGACATCCTTGGCAATGAGACCACAGCTGAGGAAACAAGTGCTTGCTTTGAACTGTAGGAGGATCTGGCACAAAGCCCCAGCCCAGAATTTGCTGATGTCCTCAGATAATTGCCAATATCTGCTGGCATGGGGCTTTTAATCATTTCCAAGTCTAAACTGTGCAGAGAAGAACTTTGCACAGGTCTTCTGGCTGGCAAAGTTTGGTYAGACTACAGCTGACTGTCATTCTCTTTACCAAGGATGCCCAATGGGTCTTTCCTAGGAGACGCTCTCCAGGGAGATAAAGTGGTCAATATCCATTAATTATTAATCTTCATAAATCAGGGACTTTTACTCTGTTTTCTGTCCTTTTGTCTGGGAAGCCTTCATGAGGAAGACCTGGTCAACAGAGAAAGAGAATAGAGTTATTCTCAATAAAGAATAACTGTTCAACTGAGACATCAAAGAAACTCAAAGTTGCAGGTTCATGAGCTGARCTTGGTGGAAAATGGTTGATGATCTGAATGCCCCAATGGGACTAAGGAGCTTGCTCTCAAACTGGTGCCAGATGATGCCTACGTCACGACTGCAGTTGACCATCTTTGGTGAGAGGCCCATGTCCCTGTTACCATTCCTCAAAGGAAATTACTGTTTTCATGGGTTGACATGTGCACTTACCAATAGGTGGCACCAATGGAACACAAATGCGAAACGCTATGCAAATTTTTCTGGAGAAGAGGGTGCTGGGAATTTTCTCCTACATGGCTATAGACTTTTCTATAAACAGGGTATTGATTATATACTGCTATCACAGTTGTAACACACTGGAATCTAGGAGAATGTTAAGCAAAATGTGACAATAGGAATCAACCCAAACTGCTTGTGATACTTCTAAATCTCTTGAATTTAGATTCACATGCACACAAGAGTGATAAATATTTAATATACCATATTTAATAATGTGATCAGTTCTTACTCGTAATTCAGAGGTAAGTTGTTATTCAGATACGGTTCACATGATCATAGAAAAAACAGTTTTTTCTTGAATGAAAGAARTAATCCATTTTCCAGAGGAATCTCTGTAATTTCTAGAGTCACTGGATATTCAGCAGAGACATTTGTGGTCCCATTCAGGAGGGACTGAACCTCCTTCTTCCAATGATTTCAGATGGAGCAATGGCAAGAGAGGAACCAAAATGTGAGCCAGATCCTGCGCTCACTTGCACTGATTTTAGAAAATTATTGTTTTGCTTCATGGTGTAGTCACACCACCATGTTCCAGCCCTCTTCTGTAACATTTGGGACCTCTACAATTTTTTGAAACTCATGTACAGAAAGGGCAAGATTGTGTGATAAAGCCCCAAACAAATTGTACCAGTCACTYGATGCCATTTCTATCACTATGGGCAGACTATGATCCTGCCCGGATAGTAACATTTGGTTCATGCCATGCATTTTATACAGTTTAAAAACAGTAGTCTTCTTTCCCAGTGTTTTAAAGATGATGAACATTATCCTTCACATCCCTTTGCTCATCAGCCATGTGTTTATGTACCAAGCATCTGGCTACATTATTATTTATATTACAGGAGACTGAACCAAAAAACCCCTCAACATCCTCCAAGGAAATCAAAACACATTTGGGCCAAACCAAAGTGAAATGCTAATTTTTCCCCTATGAACCACTGCCACAGCAAAATATTTACTGTTTATGATTATGCAGGCTTCTCATGCGAAGTTTTTACTGTGAGATTCATGGACATGTTTGCATTTAGAATATGTCAAAAGTTCCTCAAATCGTGACAATACTCAGTTAAGGAATAATTTAGTGGTGAGATATGAAAAAAATGGAAAACTAAGACCTTTGGTACAGGAGTTCAAGGCTTGTAAAGCAATGCCAAAATGAATGTCATTGATTCTTCTATTGCCCATTACTGCTGCCAATGTCTACGTTGCATGCTGTAGTGTAGATGGGATGGCAGCATGGTTTTAGATTAGTTAAGTTAGCTTAGGCTGCTATAAATTGTGTGTAAAACTCCGTTACAGGTGGACCTTGAATGTCTGTAGGTTTTGCCTGTGGAGGCAAAGGAGGAAATACTGTTTGGCATTTCAGGGTGAAGGTGATGTCCTCCTGGAGCTGGTTGGTCTATCAGTGCGGAGGTGGCACAGAAGACAGCCCAGACCTCGTGGCTAGACAAGTCAGCATGTTTGGTCCTGGATCAGGCAGAAGTCAGGTGTTGCCAATGTTCCTGCAGTTTTTCCTCTCTCCTGGTTGCAGGTCTAGGCCAAACTCCTTTGTTTATCTCGACCCTGTCCAACCATGCATGGAAACTGGAATGCACCGGTGGTGCAATTCTTCACTCTGGCATTTTGCAGCTGTGCAAAATTAATTCCCTCCTGATCACTGCTGAATTTTAGCCCTGAGTTTGATAGACTTTTCTAACAGAAACTCTGGGAATTCAACCCATGTTCAGAAACCTCTTTTTCTTTGGGTATGTTGATTCCTCCTGCACCCCAGCGTGGTCTCTCCCCTTCCTGCAGCACCGGGATGCGCCGTGCTTCCCGCTGGCGCACACCCATCCCATCCTGCTGACAGCACGCAGGCTCTTCCCCAGCGCTCGTCGGAATTTTGTGAGAGAGAGCCCTCTGATTAAAATGTCATCAGGAAAACAAACCACATAATCAAGTTCTGCAAAAGCTGGTCCATCACGGGCAGAAAAAAATAGAGGCTCTCTTGAAACATAATACAGCATCCTGAGAACGAGTGCATGTGTGTCTGCGGGGCAGCGGCGGGGAAGAGCGGGCGTGGGGTTGGGCATGAGCATTTGCAATCAGGTACTCATCAGGCTTCGGRTCTAGCTCCATTTTCTGTTCAGCGTTTAACAAATCAAGGAAGAAATGCCCCCGCCTGGGGTCACAGATAAATCTTCTACCCTGGACAAAGGGTAGATCTCCTTGTCAGTGCACTGATTTATTGTGACCTTATAGTCAGACTCTCTAATTTCTGCGTGTGGCTATAGGTGCCACCAGTGATTTGTTTCCTCTCTCGATACTCTCTGACTGTTCAGTAATGGGGACCGCTGTGGGCTTGCTGCCATCTCTCTGGAGACAAGGTTTGGGTGACTGTATCTCCGCCTGGGTCAGCTCTGCAGGTGGCTCAGCTAGGATGGCTTTGGCGGTAAATGGGTTTTCTGCGCCTGGGAGTTGGGACCCCAAGCCAGACGCCCTTCTTTGCCTCCCCTAAGGCCATAGCAGACATGAGGAGAGCTGGAAAGGACTCAAACAGGTCCGTGGGGAAGACACAGACCAAACCTAAAACTATGAGGTCTTAGAGAGAACCACCCTTTGATTTTCCTCCCACTGCTGGTTTGTCCAGGCACATGCTGCAGAGGAGCAAACGCATCTTGACTTGCCAAAAGTGAAGAAGGAAAAACCCACCCTGTTGCTCATCCCTGCAGGTAAAAAATAATTTCCTGCTTCAGTTTAGGTTTAGCCTCCATCCACTGGCCTTTTAGACTTGCCCTGTTCTCCAACAGGAAGGTGCCCAGAGCCCCTCAAGAGCTGACCTCTCACTTTTCTTTTTGACGCACTGAAAAGGTTATGYTCCTCGTGTCCCACCATCAGCTATTGTCCCCCAGCCCTTGAGCCATCATGATGCCTTTTTCCTGTTCCTCTGCAGCTGCACAACGTCCTTGATGAAGCCCAGAGCTCAGTCTCGGACATTGTCCTCTCCACTGCCCCGAGTCCAAACACTGAGATGAATCACCTCTGTGGACACTAGCCCTCACTCACACCCCCAGGCTCTCCACTGGCACTCTCATCCACTGCTAGGCTCTCTGGAGCTAATCCAAAAAGGCGCATCCAAGGTTTCAGGGGTAAATTTTGAAAGGAGACTTTTTCTTTGCCCTTCACTGGGCATCTAAAGGGGTTCAGGCACYGACCTCTCCCTGTGCATGCTACCATCTCAGCTCAGCGTGATGAGAAAATTGGTGGGCATGCAAACAGGCAGATGTGGCAGGAGTTTCCGTTGCTGCCACTGAAAGTCTGCATCGTCTTAAACRACCACAGCTTTTCTGCAACATGCACAAAGTGCCTAGTACCTAAGCTACCTAAAATGTATTTCAGAGAGCTTGGTACAGCAGTGCCCTGATCTCTGTTGGAACTCCTATGGTGAATAATTGTGACAATTTATTATATTATATTTATTTTTGGAGAAAAAACAACACCCGGAATGATATTTATCTGTATTTTATACAGCACTTTAAAAACACAGATCCTGGCAATACAAATTTGTGTTTCATGCAAAACTCTTCCGAAGCACTTTGCTTTGTGCAGAAACCTCCAAGCCCAGCACTACCCTATCTCTTTCTTCTTTACAAACATACAAAGGGATAATAAAATAGCTAAGAAGCAAGAGCAGTAAAATTTCGTGCTCTGAGGGGCAAAATGGCATATATTGCCCTGAGCCTTTAGCTGAGGCCAAAATATATAGAGAGAGACTTGGGAACTATTTTCTTTCCTGGTGCCATATTTTACCTCTATTGCCCTCAGAACCAGTCAATATTTGTATAATATATATATAAAAATAACCTTAGATAGATGGATAAAAACCAAGTAAAATTCACCTCAGAAAGCCTTTTATTCCAACTGGAAAATTGCCCTGCAAATGTACTCAACACAATACCCACTACTTCACTTGAAAGTGACAGTTGCAGCTGTTAACGCGGCTACATTATCTCATCTTAGGAGACAAATTTCAGGCTATATTTCACTGTAGCCTGGTAATGTATATATGCCCTAAAGACTGCTCCAGCTAGATCTGTCTTGCTGTATAGATTTCAGATACGGATGTATATTTCCCAGGGTTTTTCCCTTCCCCCTTGTTAGTTAGGAAGTGCAGGAGGTTAATAAAACATCACAGTGTTGCCGTCATCATGCCGATTTTGGCAGAGGGGCAAGAAGCAGAAGGGAGAAGGGTCTTCCAGCATCCTACTCCAGGTGCGTGCTTCCCAGGGATGGAGGAGGGAGGGGATCAGCTCCTCGGTGCCTAGGAGCGATGCTTGTCAGCATTTGCCTGCGCTCAGTGGTATCATGGGCACGGGGGCGAGGGAGAAGATGGCAGAGATTTGCTAATGCCCCCTTTTCCATGCCCCTGACCCTACCAAGCTTGGTGGCTGCCTGTTCCAGCTCACGCAGAGCTGTTCTTCCTTGTTAACCCCACATCCTTTTGCAAATCTGAACTGAGGGTTATAATAAGGAATTCTGGGACTGTCAGGAAAGAAAATATGTAAGTAGGGAAAAAAAATCATCTATTAGGATTTTAAATAGTCTCATGAGTCTCTCCATTATTTGAGACACTTAAGATCACTTGACAAAGCCCTGGAGAATATACAGAAAGCTAGACAGGGACCTTTGATGGATGTTTTAAACTATCATCTAATGTGTCTTTTCCAACTCTATCTACTAAAAAATGACTAATTGTTTGCTGTTCTTCATTACTACGATTATAACGGTGTCCTGAAAGCGCCTGGCACTCCTGCATGCGAGATGCTGTCTATTCATCCCCAGCTGAGYGTGGGTTGCTGCTTTTTGCCATTAATTTTCAAGGCAAACATCTGTGCCACGCGCTGCAATGCCTGTACAGCATCTTGCCCGAGAAGCCCCGGTGTTTCTGCACGCCGTGGCACTGCACTGGGTAAAGCCAAACCACTCCATGGGGAGCTGAGGTGGGATTTGTGGTTGGCATCACTTCCCAGCTCCAAGGCAATCACCTTGGAGGAGCCCTGGCAGCTTTCGGCGCTGCAGCTGGAGTAATAACTCTCTCCCATGGATCTGGGCTAACATGGAAAATAAAGGCTGGCTGGCTCCGGYCAGGAGATCACTCCTTTATGCAAAAGTGGAATTTGGCCCCCCAGTGATTTTTTAAATTTTTGGGAAGGGGTGCAGTGGAAGGAGGTCCTTCTTGCTATAGGAAAGCAACTTGCATCGCCTTAGCAAGTTGTCAGCCCATGACTACAGCATGTGCCTTCCAGCACGGTTTTGTAGCACCAGAAGTGTCCATCGCGTGGAGATGGAGAAGACCAGTAATTATCAAGGAGCTGCAAAACCCGTGTGAGAGCCCAGGGCAGCTGCCATGGAGGGGATGAACCAAGGAAGACCAAAGCTGGTGAGCACCTGTAGTCACGCACCTTCTGCTCAATGAGGCGAACAGGGAAAAAGTTTATGGGCAGCTCTGAGTAAAGTTGAAAAAAAAATAAAAATCAAGTAGGCATTTTTATCTGGCTAATTTTCTTTCCCGGAATTAGTTGTTTGAATGGAGAAACCTGCTGGAGCAAGAAGCGAGAAAAGCCTTGGACAGAGTGGCTGCACCTCCCAGGCCCTGAAATTTAAGATMTTTATAAATGATCTGTTAAAACTATAGTGACGATAAGCTTATGAATCATGATCTATATTAATCAGGGCTGCTGATATGGAAAGATTAATTGAAACGTGCAGTTCTACACAAATGATAAAGTGGTAACAATTTAATATCAGACAAGGAGAGTGAAGAAATTACACTCCAAGCTTCATGCATCATTACTATGGATATTAATATTTTACACAGCGCAACAGCATCGGGAATCATAATGAAAATCCATAACTAGTGCACAGACATGATTAAATACAACAGTCTTTAGGTGCTGTTTGGTGACGGGGGCTTAGCCATATTTCACTTCTGCTGCTGGTGATTCGAGTGATAGAGTCTAGACGTGGGTGATTAAAAAGTGTTCCTCCTAAAGGCTGTTAACCTTTTACTACTGAAATGAATTTCTTTGATTTTTAAATTATGCCGCTCACTCTGTGTTTTTTTTTTTCCAAATCAAAACCTTGTCCAGAATATCGATAGAGCGGGTTCCCCAGGCAGTTGACAAAGCAGAAGTAAAGCACCGTGAAGCAGACACGGAGGGGTATTTAAGGGTGGGAAGGAGAAAGGGGGAGGAAGGGGGAGAAAACAGGTTAAAAAAACAGGTTTTCAGTGCTCGTCATTATGGCGGTGCATATATTAGATGCAATACCCGGTGCTGCGGTAGGCCATAAAGGTTTTATCCGCGGGAGTGTGGAATGGGCGCATTACTCACAAGTGGCAACAGCACCAGTGAGTTATGCACCTCATTCCCAACCCACGCCGATAAAAACTTTATGCTGCACCACGCCGTGACGTCTTTTCTCGATGTGGGATTCATCAGCTCTAATGGTGGCTGGATCAGGCCCTTGAGTGAAATGCAGCGTGCGGAGGAAAGCGAGCCCTGACTCAGCATTGCGAAAAAAGCCCTCTTTTTTGAGAAAACACTTGGKCGCCTATTTAAAGCCCCCAAGCTCAGAGCTTGAAGAAATGACATCTTTGCTATCTGGCCTTTCTGGAGAGATGAGAAGGATCCAAACCAGCCTATATGTCATTTCAGCTGCTAAAAATGTAGCAGATTTTAAGTCCGGTAACTCATGCTCTTGCCATCTTGGACGACACTGGTGATGGTTAGAGGTGTCCCACCCATAGTGCCCCATCCCCAGTGCGGGAAGGGGCACGATCCTGGCTCTGCRGCGGTGTGGGATGCCAACCTGAAACCCTGCAGTTTCCATGGCTGATGGTGATGGGKGTGACCTGGGAGAGGAAGCCCAACRTGTAGGAGAGGGTTTGGAGATGCCATATGATTTTGGCTGGTTTAGGTGGCATCTGTCTGAAAGCAACTGTAGGTCTGTCTTACGTCAGATCACGAGACCGGTAACAGTGCAATAAAATGTAAGTGCACAGGAATTGCCGGCTTGCACCACTGGAAGTTTGACTTCTTATGGGTGGAATAAACAGTGACCAGCTACCAGCAATCACACCATAATCCAATAATGCACATGCCAATGAACATCTAACACCCATTAAGTCAAAATACTTCCTTGTGCTTTGTAGAATTAAAATGTTTCACATTCCCTAGAGATCTTGCTTGAGTGCTGGTAGCTCCAGTCTCAGGTGCTCTGTCAGAGCGCAGAGGTCACAACTCTCTGACCTTGGACCTTGTTTGGCCCATTTCTCAAAGCCCCACTGCTGGCTGTGAGAGACTCACAGATATTCTGCATGTAAAAAAAACAAAAGAAAAAAAGAAAAGAGAGAAAAGAGAAAASAAAAAAGAAAAACAAAAGAAAAAAGAAAAAAGAAAAGAGAAAAAAGAAAAAGGAAAAAAGAAAAAAGAAAAAGGAACTTTCTAGCTTCCATAGCTGGAGAAAAATCCATCCATCTCTCCACCTGTGGTATAGACATTTGTGGGCACAGTGCTGCCTGTGCTTTGGTTCCTCAGAAAGARCCTCAAAGCAGTTTTTTTGTCAAGAGAAAGGAGAAACTAGAAGTTAGCATTTCCCAGATAATGGAAACCTCTTTTCTTGGTAAAAAAAAAAAAGCACATGTGAGTATGGCCAGAATTTGGATGTCCTTTCCCCTGTGGCTTTCATGGCCAGCAACGCATTCACTCTGAAGGAGTGCCAAATCCAGAACCAAGGAAGACAATAATCTATGGGAAGCATACAGGCACAGATCAAAGGTTTCTGGGGATACTTAATCTCGGTTGTAATGTCTTGAATGAGAAATGGAGAAGCCTGGGATGTAGAAAGACTTTCATTGGCCAGGGTCTTGGGTGTTAACTTTGGTATGTTGATGAATTTCAGCAGACAGTGCCCAAGACACAGACTTGCATCTGGAGTAACTGCGAAGGGCAGGTCACGCKATAGGACCCATAAACAACGTGGGTACAAAGCTTTTTCCTGAAGCAGAATACTGGAAGGACAAYGGGAGATGCTTTGCTTTATGGGGCAAGAAGGGAAGGTGGTCAAATACCAAGGTAATGGGCATAGCACACGTRCCAGGCTGGAGGACATGTGACAGCAGACAAAGACATGGCAAGGGGGTGGGGGTAGAAGGGAGGATAACAAAGCTTTGGTGCTTCCCKTGTCACTTGAATTGGGGATCCTTTGGATACACCTCACCTCCCCCCCTCCCTCCAGAGGTTTGAAAACACAAGGCTGAGAGAGAGCAGCTCATAATCAATGACATTAATTAATAGATGAATGGCACAGAGGCGCGAGTATTGCCCCACAAATGAAAAGCAAATCCCAGCCAAGGGAAAAAACAGCAAAACTGTAGCAATTTCTACTGTTACCCTTGAGATTTGGCTCCAGATTCAAAGGATAGGCAGGCGGAGAGGGAGGTTGGGAGGAGGCGGGCGGGGGGGGGAGTTGGCTCATATTCTGCTGTGACCCAATTCCATACAAAGCATCCTGTAACAAAACACGTCTCTATCTACAAAGTACAAGTAATCTTTGTTTTCAGTACAATACTTATCTGCATTTAGACCGATGATGGCAGTGCTTGGCTTATTTTCATGGATCCAGTTATCCTTTTTATCCCTGTGAGCGTGTGTAAGTGTGTGTGTGTGTGTCTGTGTCTCCTCCTCTCCATCCTCCTTGCTGTCTCTTGTGCCTGTGCCAACAGAGCGGTACTCGTAGGGTGCTGTTAGACATCAGCAGAGGTGGAAATACTGAAGGTCAGTGCCAGTTAGGGGCTTTCAGGCTGCCCAAATTATTTGGTGCCTTGGAAAAGGGTGAGCTTGGGATCTAGTCTTTATGGCATCTAGTCACATCCTGAGGAGCCCTTGGGGTCCCACCAGAGAAAGGGAGATGTTAGTACATGGGGCACCAGTCTGCAACTTAGGAGGTGCTTGTGCTGCCAGAGCTGCTGCCAATCTGCTGTCTGAGTGTCTGCATCGCCTCCAAGCGATATACATCCATCCCTGCTGGTAACTTTTGGCAGGGATGGGCTTCTGCTATTTGTCTCAACAGTACTTCTCAACAAGGTAGCCTTGTCTTGGTAGGGCCATCTTCAGGCACTGCTATAGAGCAAAGACCATACTGAATGGTGTCTGAGAGACCAGTGTCCCAGACCCCCACAACACAGGGTCACAGAGGGTAGCCTGACACCAAATCTGACTGTCCAAGTCATGCTGGCTTCTCYGTTTGTGCCAAAGGGTGATGGTATGTCACCAACTCCCACTGTGGTTTCCCTGTGCTTCCAGTCATGGAGCAGGTCATACTTGGAGAGTCCTCGTCTCTTAAACTCACTAGTATGAGTGAGTTTAAGAGAAGAGTTTCTCTCTTCTCTTCAGGTCGCAAAAGAAATGGGTTTCCAGTCTAGAAGATACACCATAATCCAAGAAGCCACTGGACTAACAGCCTTCATGCACGTAGCAAGGAAGAGACATTTCCCATCAGAGGAACCAGCACTGGGAAATTCCCTGGTCTTGGTAGTGCCACAAGTAAGACTGGAGAAATGTAAAGCCCCCTCAAATCTTTAAAAACCTATGAAACATGGCAAGACTATGTAAATGCTTGGACGCAGAGGCATCAACCTTTGCAGCCAGATGGACTTCCCCTCCATGAGGCTGCTGTCATCTGAACTCATCACGCTGCCCACTGGCCATTCTGCCTTCTTGAAACATCTCTGCCTCCTTCCTCTCATCTCTGTTATTGCAGAGCACTCACACAGTTCCTGTCAGTAGGTTTCTGGACATTTTAGGAGTGCCTCCCCATTTCACAAAGGGGGAACTAAGATGGAGAAAGCAGAGGTATCCTGCCCAAGGTCACCTGGTAGCACAATRGAAATTAGCTGTTAAGTGGGATTTTCATGTGCAACCAAAAATGCTATCAACTGAGGCTCATCGGAGGTCTAGAAACCATAACCTATGAAGGAGGATTGGAGGGTGTACAACTTTGTAATCTAAAGTATATGCTGATCTGAGGACTTCAAAAATACCTAGGTGGCTGTTTGAGGGCTGGCCCAGGTCTGTGATATTGACTCCCCTCTATTCTTTAAATCCTGGCCTTGTGTTTAATTCTTAGCCCCTACTTTCTTGCTTTAATATTTTCTATGTTCAGCTGCTACTGAATTCCAGTGTTGTTTCTTATATTTAATTCTTGGTTTTCATCTGAATCCAGCCTTAGAGAGTATCTATATTTTAAATAWGAATAAGAATAAATACAGAATGTAATACGTGTAATTCCATAGTAATCATGTGTTTTACAGGCAGCTGACAAATTTGCTCAGCTGGAAGTAAATATACTCATCTCCCTTCATCCCTGCCGCCAATGGCCTCTGTTTATTTGGTAATCGGTGCGACCTCCTCCCCAGAGAGCTACCTGAATTGGTGCTGATAGGCAGATGACTCCTTTGTTCTAGTTTTTCCATGTACTTATGTATTTCCACCTGGTGATTCTCTACCCCTGGCAACCCCTTGAATTGCCTGMCAGCTTTTGGGACAGGATCTCTAGGTTCCTCTTTGCTTAGCTTGCCCCATTGTGGAAATAACAATGTTTTCGAGCCTCTGCTCATGTCTGGATAGGCATAGAAGTGGTGGATGGAGTTAAGGTTGAATATGATTTTCAGCTTAAAGCTCTCCTCTACAAAGGAATCTGTTTACTGGAAATAAACTGGTATTTTCAGTGCATTAYAATGGTCAGTCTGGGGTTTCTGGTAGGATTTCGGAGTTATCTAATGAAGCAATTCTTCAGACAGTCCTGGAAAAATCAGCTGCTCATATTCACACTGGATCTTTACTATTATTATTTTTCATGCATAAATCTTACACACAAACTATGGATTTTCTCTGCTTCAAAGCTCAGCTGGAAGATGGAGCTCTTCGCGGGGAGAAATATGGGAAGATGCTAGGGTTACCGCTAGCAGTCTGCGTCTTTACTCTGTTAGCACATGTGTTAAAGGGGTAAAACCTTCACATTCGGCAGGGTCTGAAGGCTTTGGGTGGAAGTAGTCTCCTGGCGGTGAATTTTGCTGGGGCTCGTTTGGGCACTTCCAGACTGCTGCTGACATTTCTGATATCAGGGTGATCTTTCAAGTATTCCCAAATGAATACGCAGGCTCGCTCATAGCTTCAGAAGAAACATCAAGGAGATGCTCACATTCATTAAATGAAGGAAGAGAAGAGGCATTTAAGGTCTTTTAAGAATGATTAGTGGTCGATAAAACTTTTATGTTACATACTTTTTGGTGGAAGATAGCGGAGACCAAAACTTAGAGGGAAAATAACAGTTTAGAAAAATGTTTCAATATGATTTTGATTTTTACTAATTTCAAGAGCCCCAACAAACTTTTTCAGGATTTTTTTTTTAATAAAATAAACCTTATTTTGGTCTTAATAGTGCAGTCCAAAATACAGTTAGAAATGCTATCYTGAAACAATTCTCAACCTGGTAAAACTGTCTCCTGCCTACTTCRATTTGTGATTTTTTTTCTCTTCATGGGTTCTTTGACCATGGGAAACAAGTGCTGCCAGAAGAAAGAAAATTGCTTTGTTCATGAGGCACAGCACCATGACCTGGTGCTACTCTTATGCAATCCTAATGGACATTACAATTGATTACATTCTCACTTTTAGGTAAAACTCAAGATCTTTAAATCCTGGGTATGCGTATTTTTCATTTTACAAYATGGTTCTCAAAATAAAAACAATTATTGATTGACATAGGTGGACAGATCTGGATAAACATTCACGGGCAAATAATCCAACCTGTGTGTAGGGTAAACAGTGAGTAAGAAGTTGACACGCWTCCTTTATAATCCATTAAATCACACAAAATAGCAAAGCAGAGCTGATTCTGATGGGAAAAAAGTGAAGAAATTAATTAAAATGTTCACAAGATGCAAAAGAGCTGAAAAGGATAAAAAAAAAAAGAGGAAAATTTTCATGAAAGTTGCCAGAGCAGGTGGCATTTTTTTTTTTTTCTTTAAGATTTCCATTTCCATATATTTTRACTTCTTGTGGCAAAAACTGACTGGCAAGACATTTCAATCAATCACCTGTAACTGAGAGGGGAGCCTGAGCTGAGGCTGTGAGGTGACCAGGAGATAGCGGTGAAGAAGGGGAAGGGCAAGAGGAGCCCTTCCCCAACCGTGGCCCCAAGGAACCAGGCTGGATGGCAGCGGACCCCGTGCTCGGCACAGGACAGGCAGGAAAGTGGTTGTAGATCTGGAAAACACCATCTTGCAGGAAAGGCTCACCTGGAGAGAAACAGGTGGGATGAGGAGAAAGAGAAGATCACTCCTCCCGCTCGTTTCTTCTCCAGACAGTCTTCTGCTAGATGAAAGGTTGYTGAAAAAGAGAAAGACAATAAATTGTTCTTCATGTCTGCTGGGGATAGGAAGAGAAGTAACAGCCCTAAATTGCAGCATGGAAGATTTAAGTCAGWTGCTCAGAAAAACACGCTGGTGCTAAGTATAGAGAAGCACTGGAATAAATTTCCTGGGGAGGTGGTGGAGTGGCCAGTATTGGATGTTTTTAGGAAGAGGTTAGGTGAACATCCCTCAGGGATGCTTTAGGTCTGCATGGTCCTGCCCTGGGCAGGAGGAAGGGATTAAATGGTATCTCATGTACCTCCCAAGGTGAGTCCTGCACCTCCAAAGCCTTTCRGGGAATATGTTCTGTTGCTGGAGCAAGCCCTGGTCAGACAGAGCCACGGCAGGACATGAGCTGGTGGCAGAGGGGCTTCTCAGTCTTTGAGAGAAGGGGAAGTGCAAAGTCTACTCCAGCGGAGCAGAAAGCCACCAGACACGTACTGCTGGGTCAAAGCAATGTGTCCCAGGGACCTCAGCCTTGTGCTGTGTTTTGTCTCCAGTAGCCTCAGGGCCTCCAGAAAGACAGACAGACAGTGGCCCCCAAGACCAAGAAGGAGGCCACCAGGACTGTTCACTCATCTGCTGTGGAGATGACCTTCTGTACACTTCACTAGAGGAAGGCATCAAGAAGATGCTTGTGAGAGCAGAAGAGGAGTTTTCCAAAGACCAGAACCCTCTTGCATCCATAGATTTCACCACAAAAAAAAACCAGGAAAGAGTCGCAGCTCTGCTCCACTCAAACCCAGTGGTGGATTTCATCTCTCTTCCTCCAGCAAGTTGCTCAAACATACTTCAACGCAGGGACAAAGAGCTGTGACTGCAGTTCCTAAAAATTGAGGAGGTGTTCAGATACAGAATGGTGTCRAGCTGTTAACATCCATGTGTGTGAGAGGGACCAAGGCTTGCAAGAAGTTCTGTGTCGCTTCTCCCCACTGCACGAGGGTTAGCGGCTTGGGACTTTTGCAGAGYGCTGGGATGCTGGGAATAAAGAGATGGACCACTTTTCCAAGGGGACAGAGAAAAAGAGAGARAGGGAGGCAGGGGAAGGAGGGGCTGGGGAGAAAATGGGAGAGAGAAAGAGAGAGAGAGTGCAGGGAGGAGGGGAAATGAAAGGATATTATTTTTTTTGTATCTGTCATTTCCCTGCTATCTCCCATATGACTTCTTAATCCATCAGAATGCTGGGAAGATAATGTTTTGGGCGAAATAACATGAGAGAGAGGATAGACTCCCAAGGACCAATATCTTTATTGCTCGGAGGATAAACGGATTATGTCAGCCATTTTCTGTTGCTGACAGCTTTTCTTATTAACCGATTTTATTTTTTAATCTTCCAGGGAAGAAATATGGTTTTATGTCACAATAAAACGCCGGTCACATCTAATTCTGCCCTCAAACAAACAGATTTCTGAAAGCCTTGCAGAGAAATTTGAAATAACTTTAAAGAGGGGGTTTTTGGATAAAGTCTTTATCCAGAGGCTTGTTCAACCGCAGTGTAAAAGGTTTAGAGAGAGTGAGAGAGAGAGTGAGAGAGAGAGGGAGGGAGGGAGAGGGAGAGAAAAGTCCCTCACAGTTGTTTTTCCTGGTTGATCCCTATTAAAAGAAACTCTTCATTGTGGTGTACTCAAGGAAATACAGCTCAGACGAAAGAGTCACATGAATGTTAACAAATATGGCTATTTGTGTGGCTTACGCGCTGCGCTGGGCTTAGAGATGTTGTGCGTGACACTCAGAGAATGAAGGAAGCAATCATTAGCATCCCAGCAACCTGCTTAGCCGCCCGCTTTCATACTCCCCCTTTTGATCTGACACTTTTTTCCTTCAGTTTTGCTGGGATTACCACAGAAGATGCTAATAAAGTATCATACACGTTGTAGGCAGAGCGATAAGAAAGTCTGCTCTGGTGAAACTTCSGAGCTGCAAGCCAAGCAGGCTTTGTACTTGTTGCTGGGTTCCCAGTGCAGACCTGAAAATTGGGAGAGTTYTGTTTAATTCCCTTTTTCCTTCGCCCCAAAAAACCTCTGCAGACACATCCCGCATATTTCATGTGCACCTCCTGTTGGGATTTAGAGCAGGCTCCGTGAAGCTGATCATATCCCAGCTGCTCATGGACATTTCTTTTCTCCATTGACTAAGGGAAATGGGAGGGAGCCAAGCCTCATGCCCAAATTTACTGCCATTCCCCAGAGAGGGATTGCCGCTCTGCCTTTTCCTCTTTTCGTTTTTTAGGAAACACACCTGCTCATTGGAAATACTGGGCTCACAGGGCAAAGGGTTTTAAAAGTCCTAATGTACACCAAAGAAATGAACTTATCTGTCTCTCAGCACCCTTTTTTGGCATGCTGCTGACTCTGAAGCACCAGCTACCATCCCAAGTAATGGTCACAAGGAATTAAAACTCAGCAGCATCTCTTGGTGTTGTTCTGTTATTCATTTTTCTGGGGTTTTTTTGACTGTAAATTCCTGCTGTGCTGGGTCCTATACAAATATGTCTTGGCAGGCTCTCCCCCTTCTAAAGAGCTTACAGCCAGAGGCATTAATAGCTTTTGTTTTACTAGTGACATGCCGAGGCACTGAAAAACAAATGCCCTACCTTCTCTAGGAGGGGCTTTCCCATCATGGGGGTGCCGGCGTGCTGTAAGGGAATGCTGCACCTTGTGCTAGCAGATCGCTGTGCAGGCATCTACCCAAGCCACGAAAAGGGATGGTTTGCAGGTTCGCCACTGCTCCACCAACGGGGTTTGCCAGCACAGTTCTGCCGGCTGCTGGCATAGATTTGCTGGCACCATCTCCTGTGCGCTGGCCGAAGACCAGGCACCCTCACCCTGGACCTCAACCGCAAGCCCAGCTTTCCTCTTTGCCCAAAATATTGAGTGTTCAAAGCCAAGCAAGCAGCAAAGAGGAGTGACTGCTTTGCCCAAACAGGCCAGTGCTGCCGAGCTCCCGCCCTCCATCCACCAGACCCGACGGGCGGTGGAGATAAGACCAGGCACGGTGCAGACCATGGAGATCAAAAGACRTGAAGCCAAAGCTGCCTATAACCCTCTGAAGGCAGATGTAATATCCCATTCTGTRATGTCTTCTCTGAAGTGGGTGTACGAATAACCACCTTAATAATTAGTGAAATACTACCCTCCTCCCCACAAAGCGTTTAGGCTGATGAGGAAAGCAAGATGAGGATGTCCCCCACCAGGCTTGGTCAGTCGAGGATTCGCATCGTGCTGAGATGGGCCGTGAATAACATCTAATATTCTCATCACCTGGCTCCAACCCCCCCCTAATGCTGCTGTAGTCTTTTCAAGAGGAAAACCACTACTGCAAACGAAACTGCATCTCTGACGTATATCGAGGCATTACCACTCTCTCCAGCCCGCTGCTGGGTGGCTGCGCGTCTGCCGTGCGGTTGCACTGCTGCTGCACAAGGAGCAGAGGTCTCTGCTGAGCTGCGAGCAGTCTCACCAGAGTCTTTTCCTTCCCCTGAATTAGATTAAAACCTTGGGGGTGGACAACATCGGCATCTGCTTTAGGTGTAATGAGAGCTGCTGGAGACCTGGCTCGCTGCTGAATGAAGGGGAAGGCTGGGTTTGAGCCCCAAAGTCCTGGCTGTACCTCCAGCCAGCTCTTGTRCTACATCCCCTGGTGCCAGCCCATGCCACGCTGTCTGCAGCACACCGACCTTCACAGCACCTCTGAGAAGATAAGGTCACCCAAGGGTCCTCAAGTGGAAAGCCAAGCCAGCGCCTGGCCAGGTCTTCAGGAAGATGGTGGTGGATCCAGCAGGAGAGGTGGGCAGATGTGCTGCTGACATCCTACATCCTCATGGCCTTATGTGAGACACCTCCAGCATCACCCAGTGACACAGGCTTTGTCAGCAGAAAAACATATCCTGTTACAAAAATGCATTTTTTATTAATAGAAATTGCTATTAACTAAAGAAAACTGCTTTCCCCCTGAATAAGATTTGTCTTCCTAACAGAAAAATGTTGATGGGAAGGGTTGGGGCGAGTAAAGATGATTTGGTCCACCGTTTTCTGGGGTAAAAGAAGAGGAGAAGGAAACCTGGAGAAAGAAGCATGGAAGGCTTTACTCACTGTAAATGATCCCACAAAATGTTTAATTTAGGAATTGTCTGTTGTTGTTTCTAAAACTTGTGATTTTCCCTGAACTGACACTGATCATCAATGGGTAAGGCCAAATCTCAGCTTAATTGAACTTCTATCACAGAGACATAGGATGATATCTTTAATATTTCAAATACATTACAAAATATATACCTAAAGCATGGCATCCAGAAACAAATCTACCCCTATTCTGATTAATTATGCTGAAAGAAAATAATCTTTCCTGGCATTTTCTCTTCCTGCAGGCAGCTGGTTGACCTATGAAAATCTGTTGAACTGAAACTTGTTTAACTAGTGCCCAACTTTCACCTCCCATGGCATTTTCACAGGGAAGATGAGGATCCTTGGGCTGGAAGGGCCACAGGGCACCTGGGAAGATACAAGTAGCCTGTGTAGTCCAGGCTAGATCTCAGTGAGCAATTAATAACTAATAATTTACTCAGCAAATTCAAAATCTTATCAGACACCCTCCCCTTGATCTAAAARCATTAAGCCACTTGAGCTTTTTATTTTCTTCTCCTCCTACAACTTAGCTAGGAAATGTCTTTAAATAGTTTCATGGATAACCATCCTCATGGGCACGCACAATACATCCATTTTAAATGCATAAATTTGTTTGTCTTAAGGTGTCATGACTGCTTATATGAGTAATATGACCATCGCAATTTTCTGGTGCTCATACGTTTTCAAATAGTTTAATATTTACTGCACCAAAATCCTCCCCTTCCAGTTAACAAAGACTGCAATATCCATTACAGTTTATACAATTAGGTGGTCTAAATTCTTAACGTTTAAATTGCTTTCAAACCCTGCTTTTCCCTACTCCAAATATCCAGCCAAAAAAAAAMMCAAACAATGAGAAAATGCCGCTATCCCACCAGAGCTCACCCCAAACCCCAGAACCCAGATACACACCAGGATGAAGAATGGTATTTCTGAAAAGAGAAATCTTTTTATGTACCCTCCCACCCCTCCAGCAGGCACAAGGTATTTTGCTAAAGACTTGCCTTCCACACGGACCTGTGGGAGATGAAAAGACTTATTTCCCACCATGTATTTTTCCAAGTCCTCTGTTCAGAAGCAGACAGCATCTTCTCTTCCCTCTACAACATAGGACACGACTGGATGGAGCCTTTGGACCAGTGCACAACCCTAGACCTAGGGATATCAAGTGCCGAGGTGAAATAAGGTGAGCTTTTTGGGCAGCTGCCCCAGGATCAAAATACTTACCGATGACCTTGGCCCCTGGCTGGAACTTTGATGAGGCATTTGGTGCTGGGCTGCTGCAGTCCTGCTGACGAGCACCCTTCCCTGGGCTGCACCGAGTCCCTCCGCGAGATGAAAGCACAAGCCAAGCMAAGAACAAATAAAGCCACATTAATCCCAGCTCCATTAGAAACACAGAAAATAAATAAATGCTGTTTTCAAATGTGGAAAAAGAAAAAAAAATCAATAGGGAAAGAAATATTATTTTTAATCTTCTAAGAGGTTTTTTACAAACAACAGGGAGGGGAAAAATTGAAAGCCATGAAAAAAGACTTGCCAATGTCCTTTTAACCTTTATTTATTATCACTCAGTCCACATCAGCCCCTGACTGCAAGATAATTTGGAATTTCATTTTAATTTCAATGTATCACATAATTCAACACAGCTTTCCATGATTTTTCTTTTTTTTTTTTGTACTGGAAACTTTAAAAATCTCTCTATAGGAAATGCATCTAAAAAAAAMCCCATAACCCTTCTGTAGCAGTTACTTAATTTATAACACGAAAAGGGTTTGTGCTAAAATATGATAAAAATAAAATCAACAAACTTCAGAAAAGCAATATTCCTTAATAACATGCTTTAGCTTGAAGGGTGCCTGCTCCTCTGCTTTTCTTTAGCTTTGTCTGCTGCTTCCATTAGAGTGCAAGTTATTTTGAGACTGGCTTTTTGGAAGCCTTGTACTGCATGTTGTTTAGATTTGTTTAATGGTGTGAGTCTGGCTGTATTAACGGCGAGCTCAGGAGGAGCCTGGGTCAGGCTGGTAGACGAAGGACTTGTGTCACTGGCAAGGGACAAGCAGAGAGTGACAGCCCGGCGTTTCCCATGGGCATCGTGCCTCAGTCCCCTTCACCACCTGTGAGATGGGGTCCCATGGAAGATGCCTCTGCTTTCCCTGGCCCAGATCTCGTGTTGTCCTCAACACCTCTGCTCCAGGTCTGTCCTTCCCTCCCAGGCCCTCCAAGCAGCTGGGGGCTGAGCTGCAAACAGGGTGCGGGTCCCCTGGATGCTGCTCCCGTTAGGTACCGCTGCCCCCCTCCGGCTCCAAGATCAGGGTTAGGGTCAGCTAGGAGACCATTGCCTTCTGCATAAGTGAGCATGTGCATCCGTATCTCAACCAATGCTCAAAAAAAMCTCAAAAGAGGAGCTTGAGCTGAGGTGGGAGAGAAAAAACTTCTTGATACAAATGGTCCACTTAATGGATATCTCAGCCTTGGGCTTATTTGTTGTCCTGGAACTCCCTTGATTGCATCATTTTTCTTGCAAATCGTGACTAATTTGTAAAAACTTCCTTGGGCTCTTTCTCCTTTTACTATGTTTTTATTTTTAAAAAATTCCAGAGCATTAGTTTACTTAATAGGACCTGATGCAGATGCTGTATTTTGCCTGGGATCTTGGCATTGGCTGTGGGCAGGAGGAACCTCATATATTCAYGTCAGCTTCCCTCCAGAGCCATGTTTATCAGGGGGCTCCTTAAGTGACAGGCACAAAAGGGTTGTTTGTACTCCAAATTGCCTGTTATTGCAGAGCACCAAAAGGCCCCATCTCCCGGCATTGAGCCTGCAGTGAAGATGACAGAGACCTGGCAACGAGCAGATAGACAATAAATTGTCTTCTAAAGAAAGCTACACCCCAGTCCTCACAGTAGCCCCCAGCAGCGCTCTGAAGGGTGGTGGCTATTCCACTGCGACCTGGCCATGGGCAAAGGCAATAATTAAAAGTGCTGTTCCACAGTGTATCAGTGCCTTGGTACAGGGACCACTCTACACTACAGTGATTGCCAGCCCAGACGCATCCAGAAAATGTCACKAAGGGGTCCCTGGATTGCAGGTACAAGCGACATGATTTGTGATGTGCCAGCTGGGGAGGAGAAACCCAGGCTTTGGCTGGGTCTGCTTTAGAGCATGGATTGAGTGAAACCAGAAGGGTATGCAGGAATTAAACACCCAAGGATATGTGCTCCACTCTGCTTAAAACCCAGCCAGCTACCCTGCTGTTCAGGTGTGACCCTCACTCTTCCTCACTTCTCCATGCCTCTCCCTCGGCTTTGCAAGGAGCTGGAGRAGCTCTGCAGATGTCTGGCTTGGAGCCAGTGCTCGGCCAGGCTCTGAGCACCAAGGACACATCAAGACTACCAGCTCAGAGATATTCAGAAGCGAGAGCTGGTATCCTGAGGTAGCCTTTCTCTCTGCCTTTGCCTTGCTCAAAGGGTAGACACTGAGGCCAATAGCAGGTTTATCATCAGTGAAGTTTGACAGCAAAAGGGTGAGCCTTACCCCACTGGAGGGGTAGCCATCTGGGTAATCTACCCAAAAAGTCGCTGGGATGTTCAGCCACAGACAGAAGGACTGATCTTCTGAATGCAAAGGGCAGGTAGGTGCAAGGTCCCATAAAAGCTCCTGGGGTATCCAGCTCCCTCCTGAGTGAAACCACCTGCAGCAAAGAACCACGCATTGTAGGTCCAGAACTTAGGGCCGAGTAGACGACTTCTGCCAGAAAATAAAATACTGCCCTTCACTCTCCAAAGGAGCACAGTTGCTAGCGAGGTGGCAATGGGCTTAATCTCTCTTCTTTAACACATGTTCACTTGTTTACTAGTCTCAAAAATATTCATGGGAAAACAGACCTGGACAGCAGGTGACATAAAGAGACAGTAAAAACAACCAACACGGCTCTGAAGGAGCCCGGTTCTCGAGCCCCATCACCTGCGTGTCTCAGACAGCTGATGTGCCTGGGAGGTGGCTAGTCTCATTTCTGCACTGCCCCAAGACTGTTGTCACACCTAAACGAAGAGTAACAACAACAAGACTTGGCTGAAAATACCGATTTCTGAGACAGAAATGTAGCTTTTTGAATCAGTAGAATTATCCGTGATCAAATCCCCTTTTTATTTCATCAAAAACCTGTGGGAAAATGGATAGTTTTTGTAGGTATAAAATGAAATAATTTCAGTGTTCAGATATTCAYGGTGCCCCCATAAGTGAGACAATAAAGGTCTGCAAAACCTGAATTTTTTCTTCATTTTCTCTGGATTTTTTTCTTCAGGGGAAATGTTTTTGTTACAGAAGTCCGTAAAATTAAGAAGACTAATTTCAGCTCAGGAGCTGTTACACATTGGACTGATCAACCTGCACCAACCCCAGCAGAGACGGCAATTTCATGCAATTATTCTACACCACAACATGCAAGCATGAGCGACCAGTCCGGGAGCAGAACAGCAAACTCAACATGCTCTATTTAGCAAAATGTTCACTGCCAACGTGAAATTCTGACCCTTACATTTTATTAAAAGGATTATGTGTTAAAGCAAACTATTTCAGTCCCTTAGCCAGCTCCTTTTTGTGAAAACTTTCAAGACAATTTTGAGGACCGTGGCAGGATCAAGATGAAACAGGTCTGCCTTTCTATCTTATTTCTTCCAGCTCTCTCCAAATGCTCTCAGATCCTTTTCTTCCTCCAGTGTGTCCCACCTCGTGGTGTAAGCCTCAATTTGCAGAGGAAGCATCCTTTTGCATGATCTCATCTCGCTTTTAAGCAAATACATGCAGTTAAACAGGTTGCTATGTGGTCAGCTCTTCTGCTGGTGGAAATGGACTCAAGCAGAGAGCCGGTAGGTCTCCACCAGGTGGAAGATGTCCCCAGTAGGTGACCTGCATAGCCTGGAAAGCCAGAAAAGTGTCTTCAAGGCCAGAGGTACTGGAAAGGCAATTTTATCCCAGATTGGTTTTGTATCCATTCTAGTTAATCATAAAAATATACCGTTTCTATTGTATAGGATTGCATATGTATGTCGCAAGGAAGGGYGGGAGGGGGGGCACATGTTGTGGTAGATTTGATAGAACAGCTTTGTGTCAAATGAATAGGTAGGTTTATTATAGACCTCCCTTGCTCCAAGCTTCAGATGAGAGAAATCCTATAATCCCGCCCTGCTTTAATACTGGATTAATGTGGATTTGTTAATAAAATGCTAGTGAAATCGAGAATAATTTGTAATTAACTCAAACTTCTACTCCCCGCATCATTTTGAATATTTTTTAATAGAGTTGAGGAACAGTTTCCACGGCTGCACACGCTCCAACAGAGCACTGCAAGTGGGAGTCTTGGTGAAAAAAMCAAAATCACTGCAATAGAGCAGCTTGAGTTCATGGCAAAAGAARCCACCCAGACAAAGCTGAAATACCAGCCACAACTCTGCAGACCTGAGGAACTGACTTCTGCTGCCAGAAACCTGTTCAGATYCAAGATGTCAACACTTCTGAAGATAAAAACCAAGCCGTTAACCCCCAAAACAAGTGCACAAGCAGGTAAGTGTTGCAACAAGCAAATACAATATGAACAATACAGAAACCACTTAGCAGGTACGGCAGATTTAGAATTGCAGCATTAATACTGCCCAGTGCTACCTCCTCAACAGCATGAAAAGACCATGTACTGTGTACATGGATTTCACACAAGATATTTTCCTGATCTAAAATCTTTATAGGCACACAGAAGTAGAGGATTTGTCCTACCAGATCAGAGTGGTAGGCCATCCATCTCCAAAGCCTGCCTCTTGCAATGGTTAAAAAACTAAAACGACTGATTTGTTCAAAGATAACCATGCTGTGRGGCAGAAGAAAGGTGGAAGAGTGAGACATGGAAAAGACAGTTTTACCTTYGGATAATTTTTATGAAGATTTGCATCTTTTCTAGTTAATCGTAAAAAATATACTGGCTTTATTATATAGGATTGCATACGTATGCCCTCTGATGGAGAGGTGGGTTGGGAGAGGGGCCAGAGACATTAATGGGAGATGACATGTCTACAGGAGTCACTTGGAGGATTTGTCTTCACTGGACACGGACTAACCATATCCCTGTAGGGAGAAGGTGCCGTTTATTTTTCCATGGTAAAATAGACTGCCATGAATAAATCTTGCTTTGACAGGGAGTCAGACAAATCCAGCRTGAGTGACGTCTATCTGTGACATTGCAAACAAGGGAGGATGCTTCAGAGAGAAACAGAGAAAATCCCCTCGCCACATTAAGCCTAACAAACTCAACTGGTGTCACGGGTCACAATCTGCAGTATTAACCGTTGCTATCACTCCTTTCAGCCTGGCTTTGACCACTTCACCTGGAACACTTATCAATGCCTGCCCTCGGCCGCAGAGCGGCACTTTTAAAACTTCCCGATAATTGACCCTCAGCACAGCCCTCCCCTCAGATCAGACTCACAGGTGGGGTCATTGGTCAAAAAAGCCCAGGAGAGTAGCATCTGTCCTTCATCTTCCTCAGCTTTGGGGACAGCCAGCTGCCAAGGGTGGATAACAAAAATAAAGATAACTTTTTACAGCTACTTCTATCCTCTAGGCTAAGTTTTTTTTAAAGGACTCATAACCTATAGTTAAGACTTGGTATTCAAGAGAGGATTTGTTTCAGCTTTGGCTCTGCCTCTCTATTTCTTCCCTGGCTCTTTTTCAGTCTGGAGACATTATACACCCCAGCATGAATGTTATAATGGGAATGCTATGCAGTACAAAGCTCAGCAACTCACAACAGTTGGTTATGTCCACTCAGTTTATAAACCTCCTGGCCAGCTGGCCTGCAATTTTGGGCACCGCCTCACTTAGCAATTATGTCTCTAACCTGCCCCAGCTGCTGTTTCAGCAAGTTTGCTCCTCATTTAAGGGAGAATCCGTTCAACCTGATTTACTTTTTTTTTTAAGCTGTAGAGAAAGGTGTCTATTTCAGCTGTGAGTCTGCTGTGGTATTCCTTGATGGTATCCTCAACTGCTTGGACCTTGTGTTGGTAAGGAAATACCAGCCAAACCTAAAAGATTGTGTGGGCTCCAGCCTGCTTGTGGGGTCTGGCTGAGACCCTATCCTCCTGCCCCAAGTTTTGCTGCAAAATGACATTGGGGAGCCAGGAGGACAACATTTAACTATTGGACACYATGCACAAGTCTACTCAACTGCCTCCATCCTTCAAAGGCCTTCCGCTCTTTCTCTGCCATTAATTGGTGACATCAGAAGTTGATTTTTTTGATATATGGAAACAAGCTGCCTTGAGAAATGCTACCCTGTTTTCAGACTTGTATACAAGTGAAACTGCAGTAAGTGCAATTTCACTTTTATCCCAAGCCCTGACTCGCATCCCTCCCTCCCCAGGCTCACTGGGCGAGCCTGCTCTCATGACTATTGCTTCAGCAGTGCATCTCCTCCCAAATCCAGCCATGACCCTGTGCTCTGAGTGCCTCTGCTGCTCCCACCAGCTCTTCAGAATGTCCTCGACTTTTTAATTCTGGACCTTGGCAGAACCTGAAGCAAACAGAAACCACTCTATTAAGTGCTGTAGACCTTCCTCCTCCTCCTCAGAACTTGAGAACAAACTACTTGGCATCCAGCTGATCTGCTTTCACTTCTGTCCCTGGCGACTCACTGTGCATTGAGGTTAGATGAGGTATTTATGACTCTTGAGTCCATCTGGAATCTCACCATTTAATTTGGATCATTCTTACTTGTGCCTTTGTTGTCTGTATTCTTCGTACTTTTGTTGTATGCGGGGTCGGGGTTTTTTTTCCTTTTCCCTTCTGACCCTCAGGTGGTATGTCTTTGTCTGTCTGTCTACTGTTTTGAAAGGCATGGAGTTTGGATGGTATCGTAAGAGTGTCAGAAGTGCTCCTTCTTGAATAGAGGCAACTTTGTATAGAGAGATCTAATAACCTTTTATTAGACYGATCAGTACAATTGGAAGAAACGGACAAGTATTCAGGCATATGAGCCCTCTTGTGTCCCTCCAAAATTCACATTCTCTTTAAAACACTTTGCTTGAAACAGTTACCTACCTCTGGGAAGGGAGACAGACCCTCTCTCCACTGAGAGACAATTTCCGGGTCAAAAGCTTCACTTCCATCCTCGCCTTGGGCTGAAAACAAGGATTGGGTTGCCCTTGGGTTCTTTAGACATTGGTGGGGTGTGAAAGAGGAGACCTTCTGCAGGAACACATTGGGCTTTTCCACACAGCCCTGTTTAATAGTGACATGAACTTAATGACTTAGTGAGTCTTAATGAGCCTCATTAAACTCACCAGAAGTTTTGCAGAAAGTGAGGTCTCCAACATACGAGATGTTAGAGCAGGATCTAGAGCAGGATATTCTGGCCACAAGCTAGCTTGAAGCAGGGGGGCTGGCTTATCCTTTTACTGAGAAATTAATGGATGACTAGTACTGCCAGACCAAAGACGGTGAGACCCTGTCCCCAGGGAAGGGTGTATGAAGAAAAATAAGTGTAACACAGATGCAGAGGTGATGAAAATACTGTGTTATTGACATCTGGATAGGGCGAAGAGGCTTCCTTTGAGTTAAGCCTCCCCAGGGGAATCAAAGGGCAGGGATTCCTGAGAGATTTCCTCCTTTATACAAAGGTCCTTGCATCCAGGACCAGAAGAAGGACCACATTACTTAAAATGACTTGTTTTGAATCTCAAATAACACTCCATACTCTAAGCTCTTGGAGAATGTCCTCCRGCTCCATGATCTTTGTTTTCCTGCTTGCCAAGCACATCCAAGTCCTGTGTGGATCTGAAGGAAAACCAGTGCAGTCTGAGTTCACAAAAGCTCTGCAAACCAGGAAAAGGCAAATTATTTTATATATATCTATCATGGCTTCTCTTATTCATTTCGTCTCTAAATTATATAGCCATGATCTTTCTAATCTCTCTTTGCATAGGCGTCTTTCCATGCCCTTAATAATTTCCTTTGCCTGCCCCTAGACCTTTCCTGTGTCTGCATTTCGAGGCAGGGAGGCCAGAATAGAAAACATTATTCTGGGTGAAGGTGTATCATGCAGTTCTGTAATTCCATTACAGCGTTTTCAGTATTATTCTCTCTTTTTGAATACAACCTGGCATTTTCTTGGTTTTCTGGATCATCAATGCATTTCGAGRTTGCACTGAGCTCCTGGCAAAGAGAACCAGGATTTGTATCAACAATTTGCAATTTTTGTTGTTTCTTTTTTTTTTTCTTTTTTTCAGGTGCCTTACTTGAGATACCCTACTTGGGTGCCAATTTCCAAAAAGCTAATTCTCAGTGCTAGGAAGGGCAGGTCCTTATAATGGTTCATGCTGAGCTCTCTGCCATAGGATGGGAGAAGGACAAACACCTCTCCACAGTTTTCCTCCTCCCACTCTCTGAGAATCTTGATTTGCTCTAAGATTTTCAGAGGGAAGTTAAAGTTGTAATCACCCTATTTTTTTGGCATTCCTTTGACTGCCTGGGGCTCACCTCCAAAGCTATTTGGAGGAGGTTTCTAAGGGTGATGAAACAGGTAAGTGAAAAGCCAAATGACATTAAAAACCACTATTCTAAAACAATCTCTCCTCTAATTAATGTCAACATAAACTGAGTAATTCCCATTTTATAGCAGCCTCAGGAAAATCTCTTTCCTGAAGGAAGTGTGCAGGGAAGGAGTCATGTATCCAGTGGGAGGTTTGCTTTGCTTAACTTCTAAAGTTATCTTCTCTTCTTCTCCAGGACAGGAGACGAGGGATCCAGCTGGCATGTTCCACTTCTCTTCCTTTTTATGTGCTGAAAATAAAGCAATTGGGGGTTTATGTGAGAAAGGCCTTACTGAAGAGGAAATCTGAGCATCCATGGGCTGCCAGGAAGCCCRTTGTCCTCCTGACCACCATAACCAGGGGCTCAGCAGTGGCTTTGAGGAGGCACTGGGCATTTCAGTAGGCTCTCAGTGAGGTATTAATGCCCTTAGATGTAAGGAAGGACAGGGATGCTGAATGCCTTCATGGACCAAACTGAAGGACCAGCTCTTCAGGCACAGGGCTGAGACTCTTACATTTGGTCAGGTCCAGGATTCATCAAGAGTTTGTAGTCCTTCTTGACCTTAATTTTGCCGCAGCTAAGAAGACRGACACCTACAGCAGGGTTTTGGATGGCTGCAAGAAAACCAAATCAAAATGTGTTCCTCAACATAAAAGGTTCCCTGTGGTTTGAGTTTGGGAGCTGCTAACATCTGCACCAGCTTACGTTGGAGGGGATTCCCAGTGCTAGCTGTGAAGGTACAAGAACATGAGTCAAATCACACATACATACTGAAAACAATAAAAATGGCCATGCAAGAAGTGCGCTCCTTACATCTTGACACCTCTGAGCTCAGTTTCCACSTGCTGGAGTCAAAGAGATTGGGCAGAGCTGGAAGATACTGCCATGCAGAAAAGTGCCAGTTTGGTGGTATGGGCAGAAAGGTACCCCGGTGGGGTTGGCTGTTTCATGACACCCCTTCCAGGTCCCACAGGGGCTGTTGGGAAGCATTTTGTTCATCCCATGGACTGCTGCTTCAAAGGCTGAGCCTACAAGCAGGCAATGACTATTTCTCCTGGGACTAACGATCAAGAGACTCAACATTCAATTAGGCAGAGTTCCCAAGAGTGTCTGACCACAGTCTGCAATGCTATAGGAGGACTCCTTAGGACCTTAGATCAGACCATCAGCACRACCAATTAATGCTAATGCTACTGGCCTTGTTAATTGTGATGAAGCTTCCCAAGGGGAACGGGACTAAATGAGCAATACATATCAAAGAGTAACTGAAAAGCCATTATGTATTATTGTCTCTTTGTTGATTTGAGGAGGACATGATGAACTAGGTRCTAATTACATTAAAAAACACTGTATTCTAAACCAGTCTCTCCTCTAATTAATGTCAACATAAACTGAGTCATTCCCATTTTATAGCAGCCTAAGCAAAATATTAGTTACTGAGGGCAATGCACGCAGGGCAGCTCAGGGATGTGCCGTATTAACATGTCTTGACCAGGGAACCGGAAATTTCCAGTACCAAAGCATAGAATTGAGATGCAGGTAGCATCAGGGTCCCTCGGTAATATTTCATTGAGTCCCRTGTCTTTTCACGCCACCATGCAGCTGCATGCAGCCACGTCCTCATGCATGCAGCCATGGGCACAGTCACGCGCATGCGCATTGCACAAAGCAATTTTTCCTCAGCATCAGGAAAGTTCCCCTTTCCACTTAAATGGCTTTTTTTTTTCTGATTCATTTTTACTTTATTTTATTTTATTTTTTTATTTATTTCTCTTCTGTATCCTTTTCAATCTGGAAAGTGACTTGGCCTCTCTTCCCCCCATCTATTTTCCTCCTGCCACTATTCAGTTTAGGCATGAAACACAGAACTAGATTGAAAGCATTCAATGGCCATTCAAACGGAGAAGAAAAGAGCCCCTCAGAGCTTTATTAGATATGAAGATCCACAATAAAAATCAATTTCTGCCTCTTTATGCAGTTTAAATGACAAAGAACCCACCCATTCTGCAGCCATTGTGCCTGGGAAATGTAATTCAGCGCCGGAGCTGGGACCAGAACACCACGGACTCGCTGACCTGCGCCGGCAGATTCCAATATGATACAGACCTTCGCAGATAATGACAGCCACTTCATCTCACCACAGGAAAAAAAGTTATCTGATATCTTTGAGGGTTAAAAGGCTATGTGGGCAGCATTTTTAATAGCAGTCTAAATCAGCATCTTAAAAATACCTCTGCTTTTTTCCAGCACCCCTTTCCCCACTTTCTCCATTCTTTTGGTCCCCATTGGCAAACCCCAGCCACGGTCTCATATAGCCTTTACTCTGYGGGGAGGAGTCCTCCCCGGATGCTTAGCTGACAGCGAGCGGATTAGAGAGCAAACCTGATGACTGCAAACATTCAGTCAATCAGCGTGACACGGAGGAATTTGTTTAGGGAGTGTCTGCAGCTCTCTGGATAAGTGAGGGCTGCGCAGTGCTGTGGGGCAAAGCTTTCAGGTCCAACTGCTGAGATGCTSTGGGCAGGTCTGAGCTGTGCCAGGGAATGAGCGGGATCTGGGCTATTGTCCCCACAGTTTTCCTTAAATCACTATTGCAACTGGCTCTTTCYCCGTGTAGAAGGCTAGTCTTTGTTTGAACTCCACTGAACTCTTGGCCTAAATCACGTCTAACAGTTCCTTGGAAAAACTGGACCCTGCATGCAAATGCATTTTGCATTATTTTAACAATTTTTCTTTTATCCTTATGTTATGGAAAAGGGTCGGCATAACTGCCACATCAAGCTTCACTGCTGTGTAGCTTCTATGGTTCCCATTACATTTACTTATGTAGATTTTTTTTACTGGCGATCATGCTGACTCCAACACTCACAGGCTTTGAGAGCAGCACACATTTTATCAAAAATTAAATTAGGAGAGGAAAACACAGAATGAAAATGAAGTTATGACAATCCCGGGAGGTCCCGCTTTTACATTTGGAGAAAGAAACCCCTCCACTTTGTCCCAAAACCACTTTTTTTCCCACGTTTTAAAAATTCCCTTGCAAATAATGCCACTGAATGATGTCACAGTGGAAATGAAATGCTTTGATCTGTCTCAAATGAGTCTGAACCCTTCAGTGACTAATTTCGAAACTTCGAAGGGCGTCTGTTTGTTCTAAACAGGAGGAGTTATAAATGCCGAAGCGGAATCCGTGTCCTCCGCAGAACAGCTGTTCCAGTCCTCCATTGCACACGTCTTTCAGCATCTCTGGCCAAAACTCCTCCCTGTGTAGCACAGAGTGTTTTGAATGGGTTGTAATTCTTGCTATTCCCCCTCGGCCTCGTGGCAGCTTTATCTTAATGAAGATGTGCTGTGTGCCTTTTGCAAAGCTTTTGGGCTACCTCAGGATAACGTTTTAAGTAGGAGGAATGTGTTCCATAGAATCTAAGTTTTTTAAAAATGTAATTTTATTTTTAAAATGTTTTGGTTTGTTTACAAAATAAAATAACTCTGAGACTTCCTCTCCTCGGAAGTACATCTCTGTTTGTTTCCTGAGAAGCACTGCCCTTCCCAGCTGTGGACGGACCCGAAACTTGCCATGAGCCATTACTTGGTCCTGTGTCCTGGAGCACCTGTAGCACCTTACCACTGAGCAAGTGGTTTACAGAGAAGGTAAGCCTGTGAAACCGTTGTGTCCACAAAAGCAGATATCTCAGATAAATCAGGACACAAAGCATACGTGTCATGCAGATGCGRTTTCCTGAATAAAGGCTGGGGGCTTCCCACAGGGTGGGGGGCAGTCCCCTGGCCCAGCGTGGAGAGGTACCACCAGACCCAGTGAGAGTATGTCCCTGTCCCTCTCCGTCTACAAAGGGACCTCATGTCTTGGTGTGACACTGGCTGGACATTATCCCAACCAGGTGAATCATTTCGCAGCCGGCGCTGCTGGGTGCGAAGTGTGCTCAGCAGTCCATGTGGGGCAAGCGGCCCAGCTACCCAGGGACATCAATGAGATATGTGTGCACAAGCTCCTGCATACAGCATGGAAAGAGGAGAGACATATTATTAACGGTTTTCCATGGACCTGGAAATTATTGCAGTGCTGTGACRATGTCGTTTGGTGATTGCTATCTCTCGAGACACGTTATCTCCTGGAGCTCTTGCTGCAGCATTGCCAGTGGGCAACCCGAAGTGTCTGTGCTGTGAAACTGTGTGAATGGCCCTTGCAGAGGAAACAACGGGGTGAAAGCACAACACCAGCATCTGGGAACAAAAGACAGGTGTGCTGTGCACTCCCCGTGGTGTACCACCTTAAAGTCCCAGGAGACATGCCRGAGGCTATGCGTGAGTAATGCTAGAGCCTGTAATTACTAATTGCTTCATCCAGGTGTAGGGAGGTGGGGAAAATCATTATGTCTAAGATTCACATGAATCAAGTGATGTGAGATCCAGCACGGCTGAGCTAGAAGGATAACCCTGYTACTGCTAATGAGACTGCTCTTGTTGGGAAGGGCAAGAAAAATTGTGGGTAGATGCATAGACGTGACACGGGGAACTACTGAGCCACAGGATCAGRTGAAAGGATGGGGCTGTGTCTTGATTTTGTACAATACACTCAGCACAGAGAGCCAGGATTGCAGCTGAGCAAAGGCCAGGGTCAAGACGTGATGGTCCAGTGATGACCTAAAAGTAGAAGATGGAGGATGTCCAAAGATATTAGAAATGTGGCACCAGACACTCAGACCTGGGACACAGGTATTGGGGCTTGTGGCCAGAAAAGGAGGCAAAGTCAAGGCCAGTGAGGCACCGATGTAMTTTGTGGTGGGATGCATGGGGAGAAGAAACTCGGTTTAGTGCCTGATGGCAAGAAGAGCCATGGTGCTGATGTGATGCACACGTATGAAAACAAACACAATTCTCTGATGCCTTGGGCAAGGTGTTTCCAGTGCAGAGAGGTAAGTGTTCATGCCATTGTGCTCTGCTGAGTCCTTGCTGGGAAAATGGCCAGCTCTTCCAGTCACCCGTTGTTGGGGAAAGATGGACTCATCAGGAACCATGGCTTGGTAAGGCTCGGACAGTGAGCAGGGGGACAGAAACATGTCCCAYACATGAGGCAGAAACAGCTTGGCTTGGTTACTCCAGTAAAAGGGAAAATGGAGGAATATGCAGGAAATATAATGGGATTAATCGTGAGGGAGAGGAAAGAGCTGCTCAAAGGGCAGCATTGTCACAAGAGCAAAGTGAGATAAAATAGCCATAAATAAATTTAGGCAGGAAATCAGTGACCATGAGAAGATCCATATTSTGGAAAAGGCTCCCCAAAAGGCTGGAAACTTGTGGGAGACAAAGTATATAAAAAAAAAGTAAATAGGGGATATTATAAAAGGGATAAATGAAGAGACATGCCAACTTAGTGGACAGAAATGGTCCCTTTCAATCACATATTCCTGTGGCACTAAAAGGCCATGTAAAGAAAAATGTGGCTCATTTTTTTTTGCACATATATACATATATATGTGTGTGCGTGTATATATATAYACACATRCATAGTGTTTGTGCAGATGGATTATCATCAATATAATCAAGGTCAAAGCCATCACGCACTCCCAGCCCTGGAATGCTACAGTGACAGAAAGCTGGCAATGTGATTTAAGATGGTCCCGTTTTTTTAGCAGACTTTTCTCACGTTTGTCATCTGTCACCAGTTCAAAAACTGTTAGGAACCTACGGCAATCAGCAGCATAAAGAACTGATAGATAAAAACAAACCTCTGGGTAAATGGTGTGGTTGAGAACAATGGTGAGAGCAGAYTCAGCTGATTTTGGCAGAGGCAGAGATCTGGTGCAGTGACGCTGGAAATCTTTTCTAGTTGCAGCTTGCTCACAAAAGCCACAGGAGAGGGATACACCCAGACTGCAAGGAAATGCTGTGAGCAATTTGCCTGCTCTCCTCCRTGGGTCGAGCGGACCGTAAACCCTCTTTGCTGCTGCTGAAGAGAGAGGCCTGGGGAGAGCCGCGTCTCGGCATCCCTGACCTACGGAGCGATGGGCAAGGCTGGATGCCAAAGAACGGCACRTACCAGGGAAAGGGTTTGCCTAGAAGCAGTGCACCTTTGTAGCCAGGTTTCTGTGCCCAGCSGAAAAGCATCGCAAGACACCAAAAGAGGTGAAGTTGCTTGGGGCGTTGGCAGATAAAYCAGCACCATGTGATAAACTGGGTGTAATAAGGAAAATAACAGAAGATGGCAACAGCCTATGCATGGCTTTCAAGAAAACTGTGAGAAGACAGTGAACGTATATCCACCATGGTCTTAAAAGAGTAAGGACACATGTGGCAAAGGTTTTGAAGTGTGAGAATATTCAGTTTATGAAGAAGAGGGCAACCTACTAATTAAGTCAMCAAGGGCTAATAAGTCACAGCGTAAACCCGTGAAGCCTGCAGTGAAACTGCAGTTTATTGACGTTGTCATTAACAGCATATAAACGTTTAGCCTTCTGTTGGTCACTGGCTGACCCTGTGCTTAGACATGTGATCCAATGACTGCCGTGTGCTCCTGCTGCATTTGCCTCAACTTTCCCAGCTCTCACCGTGGGCTGACGCATTTCAGATCATCTTGCATTTGTCAATGGGTAGGAGAGCACACAGCCAGATGTCAGGAATGGTGGAGCGTGAAGTAACTTGCTGCACCATGATAACGTGCAAGTGTGACTGAGCTCCAAGAGAAGAGGGACCTTTGGTACTCATAACCGAAGGGATCTGGGCAARTCATTTCTACTCTCTTCTGTGAATCAAAAAGAACAAAACCCCCCAAATGTAAAAACAATTAGCACAGATTGATGGTGGCACTTCAAAAGTTGTATCAGTTCCAGCTGCTTGCTAGTGGGCCACGAGAGGAAAAAAGGGCAGTGAAACTGCAGAAGGGTATTCCCATGCAGAAGGGAAGACCTCTTTTCTAGCTTTGAGGAGCTAGTTGTGGCACCAAGGAGTTGTTTGGTGAAGAGATACATCAGGGCCATGCTGGAAGGCAGCCTGGTCTGGTTCAACCAACCCACTGTTAAGAAATTCCCACACTAAATTCTGCTCCCTGCTCTTGCTGCCTCATGTCCCAGGAGCTGCCTTGTCTCTGCTTGGCTCCCAGTCCTACTCCTCCTCCCAAACCCTCCAGGCTTGGGCCCAGAAATCCCATACAACGTACGACAGGCTCAATCCATCCTGGCTACGTGCCCYTGGCCCCAACCCAGGACCAGTCATTTGGCAGAGTACCCTAGTAGCCAACGGTGATTCAGCCTTATATAAAACAGGAAGAGGCAGAGGAAGCGAATGACAGRGCATCAGGCAAGAACCACAAATATGAAGCTTCAGGAAAGCATCAATCTTGACTCAAAGTCCCAGGATGGGCACAGAAACCCTCTGTAAAACTTATATTTCTGTAAGATGTGATGTTCTGTTAAACAACTCCTTAAACTGCAAGCAGGTGCTTGGACAACAGGCAAATAGTGGAAAGCCACTGTCATCCTCTGCTTAGGAGGAAGGTGGCAACCTAGTGAGAAAGCAAGAGTTGAAGTGCTCCACTGAGGCTGAAGGCCCCTGGACAGGTTATGTCATTGGCAAAGGAGAGTTTGCACACCAAGGACTGGGTGGGAGGTGCTGCTCTCCCATCCACAGCACTCTGGAAGAGGTCTGTAGAGAGGGATCAGGGATCCTGAAGRACATCAAGTTAAAAATGAGTCAGCTGTGTGCCCTTGCAGAGAYGAAGTCTAACCGCATAGTAGTTGCAGCAGCAGCACAGCCACCAGGGCAAGGGGAATGATTTYTTGTGTCTCTTGTGTGGTCACATCTGGAGAGCTGTGGTCTGTRTTGGGCTCCCTTGTACAAACAAGAGCCTGGCAAACTAGAGAGAGCCTGCAAAGAGGCACCATGAGGGCTTTGGGGCACCTGATGTTTAAGCAGCGTCTAGGACCTGGGTTTGCTCAATATGGAGAAGAGTTGAAGGGGTGGATCTAGTAACTGTCTTGCACTGCCTAAAGGGGGTTTATGAAGAAGATGGGACCAGTCATCAAAGTGATACAGCCAAGAGGCAAGAGTTGACAGACACAACTTACAAGAAGGGGAAATTCAGCTGGACATAAGAAAAAACACTCCACGCTGGGGATGGTCAAACACTGTGACAGAGGCCAAGACATTGAACTCGGAGGAGAAAGCACTGTTAAAAAGAAATTTAGCAAGCCCTGTGAGGTAGCACTGCTGTCCAGGTGGTAGGTAAAGCAAGATTAGCCCTGCCCTGCATGAGGATGCAGCCCATGCCTTCAGGATGACCAGCAGGGGCTCTAGGTTCTCCAAAGTGGGAAGGGGACGGTTGTGGACAATGGGAGGGGACAACGGTTTTGGTTAAAATCTCCTTTTCAGGAGTTGGGCAGATCTCACAGGTGATGAATGTCAGTCATTCCTATTTGCACAGAAAAAACAGAGCTGCAAGTGGAGTGAGTAAAAACCACCACCAAAACTTTCTTTTAAAAGTCATTGCTTGTTTCATAGGGATGCTCCTGAGATACAATCATTTCTATAGGAGAAGACTCCAGGCAAAACGCTAATATGAAGAGTGGACAAGCCCATTTTCATAGCAGGCCACTCTACAAGAGTTTTGAGTATGGAAGTAACTTCTGGCAATGCAGGAAGCTCAGTGTGTATCAGCACACACTTACTAGGACTTTGCAGATCAGCAGGAACTTACTGGAGCACACTTGACATTCCTCTAGGTCCCAGAAATGATTGTTAATACCAGCAGAAATTGAAGCCAGATTTTACAGAAAATAATGTGCATATGAATCTAATTGTGTGTGGTGTTTTTCCAGGGGAYGGAAGTACTGTGTGATGCCATAAGACCGTGGAAGAAATCGCAGAATATCTTAGGGCACACGGGTAATCCAGCATGATGTTCTCAGATAATACACTTCAGCTTGTTTATCAAAGATTGCAATTATTCCTTTTCCTCAACTTTTGGAGTTCATCCATAGCCAAGCAGGCAGTTTTGTGCAGATGTTTAAAAGAGTACTAGAATAAAATGAGCAAGATGCTTGCACCATTGTATTGCAAATTGATTGAGCCTGGTCCTCAGCTGGTGTCCTTGCTATGYGGACCAACAGCAGGTCAAGAGCTGGCCTGTGGTTATTTGTGACATCTATTGCAAATCCTGATCCCCAAAATGCAACGGAGTGGTCTTTACTGGTTTTTTAAATGTGAGCAGTACCTGCGATTTTACTTCTTTTGAGAAGATTCATAAAAAGAACTGATAGAGCAAACCCTCTATTCTTCTTCCTGGGGTTTTATCTCTAAACTAGAAGGGTCTGGGAAAAAATTATGAAGGTTGTTTAATCAAAAAAACACGGGGTCAGTTTCAAACAGTAATATCTGCCCAACTAAAGCAGGAGAAATTTAAAGATTAATGGATCTTAAGAGCAGATYGCCTTGGCAGACTGGCTACAGAGATGGGGAACCCAAAACACATACAAAGGGATTAAACCAATTACAGAGAAAAAAATGTTGACTTGATTATTCTAAAACTGAAGTCGAAAAAAAGCATTGGATTGGGAGAGGGCAGACTTGGGGCAGGGGTGTATGTGAAAGGAGTAGCACCTCACACTATTACTGCATCTAGGTCCAACACTTTGAGATCTTTCTGCTCTTCCCTAAGACTGCAGATGCAAAATCAGCAGCTCGTTACGTAGGCCAAAACGAGAGCTCTTTGATTTTACAGAAACATGTGAGTCAGGTTCTGATTTTGCAAAAGCCACGCTAGGCATCTTCTTAATCTGGTCTGCATTTGAAAAGAACCATTATGGGAGAGGATGAATTCAGACAAATGGTGCCGGTATTGGGTCATTTATGCTGTTTATGCATGCGAACAATTAATGAGGCTGGTGTCCAGTGGGATTGCTGGGCTGAGGATGCCTCCACCCTTTCCCCAGACCACATGCAGTATAGACATCAGGAAAAGAGGGAAGGCTGGTGAAAAAGGCAGAGCTGAGCAAACCTGGTTCACGTATGAATGCCAGCAACTACGGGAGCAATGTTGGCCAGATTTTTGGGTTGTACAAATCCAATGGAGCTCCGTTGGCTGATGCTGGCGCCGGATTTGCAGAAGAGAATAGCTGGCTAATAACTGTGTGGCTTTGCTTGTACTTTCAAAGACCTATCAGATGAAAATGGGAGTTATGCACATAGTTCCCCAGGTCTGAAGCACTTTGTCCCCAGGTTTGGGTTAGCCCTGCCTCCAAACCCAGGCTGAACCATGCTGAAGATCGGACTTCTTTGCCACCACACACATAGACAGATATGGTCCTGCCCCTTCGAGCCACCGACTAATGAACTCGAGGCAGGGCAAAACCKCTGCAGACCTCTCCTCCTCGTCCTGCAACATGCAGATCTTCATGTGCTCTTCCTTCTGTAAATGAGTTTTTTAATATCTTTCATTCGCCCTCCCCTCGGGAAGGGGACATGGGGAAGGGTTTATTTATTTAGACCGCTTTGCTGCCTGATCAGAATTACCCGTCTGAGAGGGGGATTTGAATGACACCTTATCTGGGGTCTTTCTCCCTCTCTTTAATGCTTGAAATCAGAAGCTTTGCTGCATTTTTTTTTAATTACAATGGAAAGAGAAAGGGATTGAACAGTAAAGTTAAAATAAAAAAAACCCCCAACTTTAAAAGTACAATGCGAATGAAAAATGATGGTTTTACTCTTTGCCTTAAAGTAAAATAGCTTTTATCTTTTTTCCCCCTTACAACAGCCTCCTCTACCTAGATAATGCATTTGGTTAGATTTATTTGCTCAGCCCAGAAAACTTGACACTAAGGGGATTATTTAGTTTTAGATTCGCTGTAGTCCATAGTAATAGCCAACAGGGAAAGGAATGAAGCAGCGATATTAGCAGGAAGATGGGAGGGGAGGGTGGACGGGGGAGGGGGTGGCAGGGACTGCAGCTAAGCAAAACTGCTTGCATAAACACCATTAAGAAGATTTAGACATTGCTTTTCTTATCATCAGCACTCCTGGAAGAAATAAAAAAAAAAAAAAAAGAGGGAGAGAGAGAAAGAAGAAAGGAAAAGGGACAGGCCCTGACTTGCTGTGCATGCGTTTCCATCAGGGTTCAATAGAAAAATAAAACCAGCCCAGGGTCCATCTGCAGCAATTCTGCCGACCTCTCCAAGTTACCCCATCACGGTCCAAAGGAGACATTGGTTCCACGTGTTAAGAGGAGGAAGGAGCAAGTCCAAAGAGGAGGAAACACACAGTTTCCCTTCACAGACTTGGGCAATTCTGTACGTATGCATAAGAGCACATTTATTTTTCTGTAAGATGTTTGAATTTTCTTTGTGCACTACCAAGAAGTAGAATGCATATGGTGTAACAGAAGGGAGAGGTTCTTGCAAGGTAGATGTCAAACTTTAACAGGCAGAGTGGTTGGCAGCCCAACTTTTGGAAACAGTGTCCCAGGTCTACCGGCTGCTGACTCTGTGGAAGGACACAGCAATTGCATCGACTCAGGGACAGGCAGAAGACGACTCTGGGAACTTTGCTGATCAGCGGAAGGAAATGTGTAGGAGTGCTAGACGTGCTTTCCAAGAGTTTGGAGCAGGCTACCGAGCAGCAGTTGTCCCTTCAGAGTGCAGGTCCCCTCCTGGCCAGTATTTGCTGGTGCCTTTCTCACAATGTGGCTCACATCCAGCCAGGGAGGGAGGGACATCTAACCAGCAGTCTTCCCTAGGAACGTGGGGTCCAATTGCTTTTCTCCATTCCCACCATGACTGGTTATGACAACCTCCAAGTCTGTTAGAGGCATATACATCTCAGGACAACAGATATTAAATAAAAAGGTTATTCATTGAACATAACGAATGAACAGATGAGCAGATGCTCAACCATCTGGTCTGTTGATGAGGACACCATGAGCAGGTCTGAGAGCTTCCTTGTGAGAACATGACATGTCCTAGAGAAGGGATGGGAGTGGCTGACAACCCAGGTGATGGGGTGATGCAGTCATTCAGGCTCCTCCTCCTCCCTGCTCCTGCTGGAAGGAGGCACAAGCACTCCCACTGCCACCCTCTGAGCTCTGCCACCCCAGGGTATTTCCTTGCACCATTGTGAACAGCATTACCGCCGAAAGACCTGATTCAGCAGATCTCATCTGCTAAAGCATCCACAGGAAGGCAACACAGATGCTATTTTAGAAGTTACAATGCTCTGAATTTTAAACAAAACATCCAATGCTGTGGAAGAGACATAAACCTTCACGCTTCAGGGCACAAAAATCTTCCTGTTACTGGGGATTAGGAGGAAAGTGTCCTTGGAGGCAGGTATTGTGGAGCTGCCAATGAGGAGGCTTCTTGCCCTTTACTCTTGAATTCTGTTTCATGAGGAATTCTGTGGTTTTGGTCTTTATTCCACATTGGCATGAGACGAGACCTTGCAAATTCTTGATTGGAAGAGAACCCACAGGTGTCAGAAAAGGCACACATAAGAAAAGAGAGGCAACCATGTAGGAGAGAGGAAATTCAAGTTCTACTGACTAATCCATGCCACACAGAAGGAATTGCCATATTCCAGGTGACTGCTTTAATCAATGGGCGATAGGTCAACTGAATTAACTCTAGATGCAAGAATTAACACAAGAGATGACTTCTTCACTATTTATCCAGCTATACATCACCTTGGCTAGTAGATGATAGTCAGCTTGTGTCTCTTCTTTTTTACCTGGTTTCCAAAGGAAGCATGTGAAGCCGACTTCATGGGCACGGAGAAGAAAACTGGGGAGTAGAGTGGGAAGTTGTTTTGGGAACTRTGGTCATTGCGGAAGGGATGGAGAAGTTTAAGCCCAGAGAAAAACAAAATTCATTAATTCTTCCATGTGGGGAATAGCTCCCTCCCATAGTGATAATGCTCATAAGAACTTAAGAGCTCTTGGATCAAAATGAATGGAACATCTCCTTCCTTGAATTTCCAAATATTCCTGCTATTCCACCCATCACCCTCAACCCTCCTTGGCCCTTCTATATCTATAGAAGATGTTGTGCCCTCAAAGCAGGTTTGTGACTGGTTAAGGAGAGAAAATCTGCTCCAATTCRTTGGCATCCTCTATTCTTTGCAACTCACCTTGACCTGGTGATGCCAGCCTTATCTTGGAGAAAAGGCATTTCAGACCTGGCTTGATGAAGTCCTGTGCTTCACCAGGTTCACAGAAAGAAGAGAAAGCAGGAGAGTGACCTAGGTGCCCAGAGGTTGCTTGTGACTAGCATAGGCTGAGCCTTAAGGAGTAAGAGCAGTCCTGGTCCACTGGTGTTCCTCACCCTGTGCGAGGGGGAAGAGAGCATCAGCATTGTCTTAGAAAATGCCTGAATCACTTCTTTTTTTTCTGAGAAGCATCATTTTCATCTTGCCTGGTTTGAGCTTCAGCCAGCTGTTTTTCATCCAGGAGCTTATCTCTCGCAGGCATAGTGACATTGTGTGACAGTGCCTGTTGTGTCTGCTGAGAAGACGTAAAGCTGGGGGCCAGCAGCTGACCCGTAACACAAGAGCCCCTGATGTTTGTTATCTCCTCCCAGTGCCGAGTTCTGTGCTTATGCTACAAGATTAGCTGTTCTCCCATAACATGCTATTGTGTGTGTGTGTGGAATGGGTTATTTCTTTTTTCTAGAGCAGCTGTTTTCAGTTCCCAGCTAATCTTGCTCTTTGTTTCAAGAGTCTTTTCTCTGTTTCTCAGCACAGCTGTCTTCTGTAGAGCCAGACTTCAGAAAAAAAACCAACTCTGAGCAGATGATGTATTCATCTATTTTTCACCATGACTAAAGTCTTCTGCATCTGCAGCATGAACTTTTCTCACTTGCCATCAAGAACTGCATCTGTTCACAATACGTGGTGGCAAACTTTTTATCTTCTACCATAGAGGAGCATGTATAAAAACACGAAGACCTCATGGTCCCAGTCAGCCAGAGCCATCCTCCACCTCATCCAGTCTTTTGACTGCAGCACTGGGATATGTAAGGGATCTAGYGGATCCTGTTGCAACAGATCCCAGAGTGGACGTGCAAGAACACCTTTAATTTAGCAAGATTCTTGAGCTGCTGAAGAGGTAGGAACAATGCATGTCTCTGTGGTCACCAAGGGTGGAAGACACTGGGGAAATAAAATCTGGTTCTGGGCTAAGGACACACCATGACAGCCAGGCGGGGCTGGCAGGTGATCGGGATGTCACAGTGGTTCGGAGCGGGCCACTGCAGGCAGGTGTTAGCTGTAGCTACAGCCATCATCCCAGCTCACATAACAAGGACAGACCTAGATCACAGCAAAAGGATGGGCCGTCTTGCTGAAATGTGAGAAATACCAGGGGGAAAGAACCCAAACCTGTCCCAATCCACAGCCTACATAGTATATTACTCAAACTGTTTGGTGGACCTTCTTTTGCTGTGCTGTAGGCACATGCTTTMATTTTCAGGGTAAGTAAGTGGGACACTTGTCAAGTCTATCTGTCTGCCTAGCCTTCAAATGTGGGATGAAGAGACCTAGCACTGGCTTGGAGGTGGGAGTCAAGTACACCTGACTATGGTTGTCTCTCCAAAATGAGGACACCCTTCTCAGAGTATGGACCTACACTTGACTTTTCTCATACTGTTTTAGTTCAAACTCAACACAGTGCTGCACAACAGCTAACCTGGCTGTAGAGTTCAGCCCGATGTTTCCTATTCCTGATGTCTGTGTTAGCGGCAGGAGCGTTTTGGATGGAGTATCTCCAAGTGGGCTTGCAATCCCTTTAGTCCTTGGGGTCTCTCTGTGTAAGCTAGGCTGGGYTTATTAGTTTCATAGGGTTTTTTTTCTGAGGGCAGAGCCTGTTGTGAGGGCCATATCAGAGCTCATGTTGGTGTTTCATTGACTTATTTCCTCTTAGCTACATAACAGCAGCTAGTGGAAAATTAATTTTGTAGCATACATTTACAAGTTAATTGCAGTTTCACTGGAAGGTGGGAAACCTGCATTTGATAAATAAGAGAAAGAGGCACCAGAACACACTTTCCCTGTCTGGCCTTAGCTCTGGGTTTCTTGTCTCACCGCAGTTATCCCTGTCAGCTACAAAGCCGGTATTGCCGTGTGAGGAAGCACCCAGTAAGAGACAGTGGCTGCCTGTGAAAGTGCACAGTCTTTGGCTCTCTCGGTGAGGAYAGAGCAGATTTGATTGCCCCTAGATTTTTCCAGTTCTGATTTTTATTTTTGGGTCTTTCTTGACAGATTTCATAGGCAGATGTTTCAGCCTAGGAGGATGTTTCAGTCTTGGAGCATCCTTGGTACCAAGAGAGGAAATCCTCAGATGGTCTACTTTTCCTCTGAGAAATGCTTTTTCTTCAAAGGTACCTGCTTGCTGTTTCACAATTACCTGCCTCTTTTTTTCTTAGTGAGTTGCCTCAGTTATGTTTTCTTGATGGGCTTCAATGTGATGGCTTTCAGATGCGATGAGGAATGAATGAGTTGAAAGCAGAAGATGTCAAGCAATGGGTAAATGACGAGGGGAAGGAATTTAATACTGAGAATCACAGGAAATGAAAACCAGCTCCATTCATCTGCAAACAACAAATAATTTGCACTCCAGCAAGCTGTTTGTCTTGTATTCCAGTTCACACCTGCAGCAGGGGCAAGAAGGGAAAGTACTAAACCCCATTATCCTCAGAGTAAGAGATCAGAGGAAGGCAGAAATTAGGCAATTTCCATATAGACGAAGCAGCAGAACACAATTTTGGCATGTTTCAACCATCTGCAAGAGACTTCAGAGCTCTGAAAAATGCTGTGAAAGCTGTCAGCTGGGCTATAAAATGCAGAATCTCGTTAGCCAAGAAAGGTTGTGAACAAAGCGATGGGGAAAAGCGTCAAAGGAGGAAGAAACACCCTTTGTTGGACAGGCACTGCTTCCACATACTGTGTGCTCCCAGCATGCCAGGAATGAGAAGGCATGGAGAAGCTCTGTTGAGGAATGAGACTCCAGCACAGGCGCGTACCAGAGCCTGTCCCCAGGCTTCGGTAGGGTTCAAGGCCATGTCATCGGCAAGACCTGGTTGCAGGTGCTTGACTTYAGTCAGATAATCTGAGTTGTTTTAATCTATGCAGGCTTCACCCAGTTGCTGACCCAAGCATCATTTTGGGGGGCTTTGTTTTACATCTGTCTTGGCTTTTTGAGCATGTGTTTAATCTTACACACATGCAACCTTCCGGAGTTTGAGAAGGCTATGACCACATGAAGCAGAGGATCTATCACCCATCTAAAACCATTGTCTGGCTGGGTCAGGGCTGTCTTCCACTGTGTACACAGAACGTTTCTGAGCCGCACTCCGATAATTTGGTAACAACAGGAAAAGAAGTGCCACAAGAATCATACCGATTTCTATATACTGTTTTCCACTAATATCTATTTTATTTATATATTTGTGAAGGACACAAGTACATGGAGGAGTACAAATATACGTTCCAGCTTTTAATCTGTGCTGTCATGGATTTTATGGGCTTTGACTAGACAAATACTCTTTCCAAAACACCTGAGTTACTCACATGAATAAGACCATCTATGCCTGTAAGTGGTTGCCGTATTGGGCAATACGTATTCAATGTAGGGATTGGCATTAAACAGTATTTCCTTCACCGTGTAAAACTCGAAGATGGAGAGGRAGAACTGTCTTTAAGGGTGATACTCTAGGGATGAAGAGGTATGAGTTCACTGCCAACATTTCCACCTTCAAATGATGCACAGAAGTCCTGTGGACTTGCCTCCCTGGTGCCCTAAGTATTGTACTGAGGGGACACAGACAGGGAAGAGTAGAAGACAGACAGTGTTGGTCAGCATGAAGGACAGTGTCTCTGTAGCCTTATGGCTATAAGAATGACACGGAGATACACCCACTCTACCCTTCTATACAAACTCCTTTTAAAGGAACTTTTCCTCCACTACTCTGAACCCACATACTTTCAGCACAAACATGCTGGGACAAGGTGGTGCCCAGCTCTGTGATGTGAAGAACCACCTATTTTGTTTCCAGCGTGCCACCTTCTAGATTCCTGAAGTCTTGTACTGGAAGAGGCTGTCTGTCCAAGCCGCATCTGATTTTATACTCTTGAGTTGTATCTTCTTCAGTCACCCCCTTCCAGCCTGAAAACTACGCAGATGTGCTGACATGCTGCCAGAAGAGCTGAGAAGGCTGGTGTTAAAGACGGATCACTAGATAATTTTTCAAATATATTTGTAATGATAAGGAGCAGACCAGCCGCTGCCACATTCTCCATCTGTTACCTTGGGCAAACCATTTAAACCTTCTGTACCCCAGCCCTTCTTCTGTGAAGTAGGGTAATAACTCTGCTCTCATCTTGGCTATTTAGCGCCTCAGGGCACAATAGTCTTCCGCTATTTCTATGCAGAGTACCTTCTGCCACAATTATTGTCATGTAGACAACAGAGTAAGACAGAGCTGGGCTCTGTGGGCATTTCGGTATTTTCTCTTGAGGGTCATGCCTTTTGAGCAGCCCCTCTTAATCCACCTGAGTCAGGTGAGGGCTCTCTGCCATGCAAGATAGTACTTCCTAAAATTGCCTTAGCAATGGTAAAGCAAAAGAGGGAAAAAATAAATCTGTAACAAAACCTCTTTGACATTTTGCAGCAATGGTATTAATATTCTCAGCTATTGTTCCAGATCTGCCAATAATGTAAAGTTTAAAGGCGAAAGGGGTGCAGCGGGGGCAGAGAAATCAAAGCAGACCATTAGGCTGAATGGTTATCTAGGCGGTTTGCTCTAGGCAAACAGTTAATCCAGACCTGGGAGAGAGCACTGGTAGTTAAAGCCCTTTAATGGCCTAAGTCCTATGATAATTAGTCCTGCCCTGGAGGTAGCTAAGTGAGCCACTCCAGCCTGAAATGGAGCTCATCCGTTGCTGAGGCCATAATCCTCTGTGCACAATGAAAGCTGAACTAATTCACTGAGTAAACACTTTCTCAGTTACTTACACGCTGTCTTCTTTCAGCCTGACACCAAATAGATTCACTTCCAAGAGCTGCAAAGAAAATCAACTTTTTTTTTTCTTTTTCTTTTTTTTTTTTTTTTTAAAAAAGCAACTGATCTTGGTTGAAATGCATTTGGACTTAGTATCCAGGGTATAACCTGGACAGATATCATCTCCTTTCTCCTGGCATCACACAGCAGCTCCTTTATTTTAGTGCATTACAATGGCAGAGAGCAGAAAGGCATTGCCCCATCTATTACCTGCTCTTTTCTCCTGCGTGTTTCTCTGAAAAGGCGTATGCTGGAGAAGAGCAGGAAGGCTTGTGTGAAGCTCATATAGAAATTCACGGCTCTTTCAATTATTGAGATCTGTGCTCTCAGCTCACCCAAAGGCTCAAGGTGGCATGGAGGAAGAGTAAATTGAAGTAGCAAGGAAGGCAACACCAAATATCTTCAACCCTTGCAGATGACACCAGCTTTTTCTATTTTTTCTTCTTTTTGTTTTAATTAAGAAATGGAAATGTACATGGCCTTAGCACGTTGTCCTTTCTATGTGCCTTCTGTGTAAAGATGTGCTGTGGGTGCCTGGTCTTCTCTGGGTGCATTTCACAATGACGTCTTCTTTCCAGCTCCCCTCAGTGCTACCCTGCTTCTGGACCCACCTGCAAGACCCAGCTCTAAGTGCCCTCCATGTCCCACCAACAGCTGGGGAAGGGAACGAAGCAGGGATCAGAGGTGGTGGTGGCTCTGCACGCAGGAATACGCACTGTCCCTCTGGGTAGATCTATCCCTGGGGTCTCCTGCCCTGCAACGACAGATCGAGAGCCCCAGTGTCTCCATTGAATGATACTGCAGGTGTCCCTGGTCCATTAACCCCAGTAATTGTCCCCTCTGATGCCTGCAGTCCCATCTGTTTGGGAAAAAGGGGGATGATGACCTACAAGGGTAAGCAATCCTCTGACTTGCCAAAACACTATCACTTGATGAGGTATGATCAGAGCACATGCGACAGAAGAGGGAGGGGTCTTGCATGACACAGACATGGGTGAGGTTTTGAAGTTCACAGTGTTATCATCKCTTATTCTTCTCACAACTTGTCCTATCTCYYTTCAAGCCCCAGATCCTGGAGTCAYGTGWATACACCAGACTCAACACCGTCTGACTGAGAAGACCTGCTTGAAAACACAGATCTCTACAGGTTTAAAACCTAGGAGGCAAGTGAATTATATTTGAAAGATGGGGTTATCTCATTGCCTTTAGAGGTGAACAGAGTACTTGTTTACACCTGAACTCTTTGTTTAGGCTCACGTTAGAGTCTACAGAGGGAAATGGACATTTCTGGACCACAGTCCATCCCATCTCAAGATGRTTGGATGAACTGTACTCCATGAAGGCATGTTCGTCTCCCTGGGCTGGAACATGAGTTTGGACCCCCCAGCTCAGCTAATTGATGCTGTCAGTATTCAAAGGCAGGAGAGAGAAATCCCACCCGAAAAGTAGTGCTCTGATTTCTTTAAAGCAAATGACATGGTTTGGGGGTTTGATATGTGTCTGGCACCACCTCTCTGCAAGTTTTGGTCAAGACATAGCTGCAAATGACTGCCTGTTTTTGTGATTCACTCTCCACCCCTCAAAAGGCTCCCTTGGATGCTGTCTGGAGATCCTCCACCCCACTGGCCAGGATTTGCCTGACTCTCAAGAAAMTGCAAGCATCTTTTCTTGGGCCAAGCAAAAATGCATTGTGTGCGTTCTCTTTGCACAAGGACCTCCATATTTGTCTATGTCAGAGGGGTTTTTGGACCTACAATGTTGGAAATATTTCATTTGGTTTTTCTTCCAAAATCCTTCTTTCCCAAAGAGGGATTTTTGATGGTACTTGCTGGCCTTCAGTGGTACAGAGGAAAAGGTAGAGGCAACTCTGTCTTGCCTTGATAAAAGAAGAAAAATCAAATCCTGATYTAATTTTGTACTTCCAAAAAGGAAAGACAGACATAAAAGGATCTGCCAAAGAGAAGAGTCTCATAATCAAAGGAGAAAAACAATAGACTTTGTTTTTTATTGAAAGTTTAAATGCACCAAATTAATTATCAGCTMGAATCTGTCCCAGGAAAAGAAATCTCAGCAAAAAATACAATGAAAGCTCTCTGTGGTCTATCAGCAATACTAGTTTTATGAAGACCAGGTCACGGCCCACAAGTTGGTGAGAACAGGCCAGCAAGGGAGTGGAAGGGAGSGTTCAGGCAGGGTTCAGCCCACTCTTTGGGGTCTGCGAGGCATCCCACTGGTGGGGTTCATCCCTTACTGATGAATGATGGAGAAGAGCAAGCCAGACAGCTTTCCTTCTTTGCTCCCAGGCCATCAGGGAAGCATGTCCTGCCTTTAGAATCCCAGCCCCCAAGAAAACATGGAGGACCGGTGCCAGCTGAAAGACCCCAGGACCTGAAAGCAGAGATTGCTCCTTTCTCTCATCTACGCTGAGGTGGACACCCCTGGMTCCCTGGCTTAGCTCACCCTGTGAGGCATGGGGTGCTGAGTTSGTCGTTCCTCGGGTGCTTTGAGAGCAGCCACAGGGTCCAGCCTGGTCCTCAGTAAAGTGGTAATGGGCAGAGAACAGAAAAAATGGTCTCCGAACCTCTTGAACTGAGTGATGAGAGAGGCAAAGCACGCAGGCCTCTTTTATGAATGCTCTTATGGCATAAAATGTGTTGGTGAGTGGTATTACTAGTGTTGCTTGGAGCTAGGAGAAAAAAAATAATTCTGAAGCGTATGTTCAGAGAGGTTTTTTTTTCTTATGCAGGGAAAATAGAAACAAAATGGGGAAAAAAGGGAAAAAAGAAAAAACCCACATCATCTCTGCATCAGCAGCTGCTTCTGTCTCCAGGCTCTATGGCAATGATACCTCAACCCACCCATTCAGCAGTCCATTATCACTTCCCTCCTTCCATTATTCCCCTTCAACCTTATCAGACGTAAGCATCGTCTCAGMCGCTCCAACTGGAGCCTTGTAATTGTCCCTGGTTAGAGCTCGATAGCACCTTGAACCACCAGAGTAATCTCTGCCTTGAAAAAAAAGGGTCTCCGCAAGGAGACGATGCTAGAATTTGCCTGTGGCTATGTGGGATCTTTAATAGCTAACTCTTTTCTCTCTCCCTCTCTGTCACACACACATATGCTCACAGATAAATGGGAAAAGTCATATTTTCTTATTTATTTATTTATCCTCAGCCTTTTTAGACTGCCTGTTAGGCAGTGATCGCAATATTTATTACAGGGTTTGCAATATTATTATTAGCTCCTGAGGGCACATGGTGGAAGTAGTGGGTGGAGAAAGTATAATAATATTAGACGGAAGTTGTCTCTGGGGGAGGGAAATGGAAATGACATTTTCTTGGGCATCTTGGTGTGAGGAAGGAAGCCAGACTCCAAGGGACTGACTCTTTCTCCTTGCATCTAGGCAAGGTTTAGGCCAGGGCACCATGAGTGCCAAGTGTTTCTTAATTAGGAAAGGAGCCTTCATTTATTTTATGCTGGGCAGGGAGTGAGCAAAAGATGCAAAGTCCAGTTCGAAGAGCAGGTGAGGAGGATCTTGGCATTGCTTTGCAATCCAAGTCCCACCAGCATCTGTAAGATAGCCCCAGCTCATAACCCAGCCAGCACAAAAAATGGGAGAAGAGATGAAAATCTGCACCCACGGACTAAGCCCTCCCTTTAGTGAAGACCTACCTCAGGAGATTGAAGGGTGGTGGTGGGTGCGGGTGTGGGGGTTATTCCTTAAACTGATTTTTTCTTTCTAACAAAGAAGACCAAGCTTTCTGGTGATATGTGCCTCCTCCACTGACCTCCTCTAGATTCTCAAGTTCCTGCCCCAAAATTGACTCTCAGGCTGCATTTTTCAGCTTTCTGTTTACAAAATGTCATCTGAAAATTGCTGTCCATCATTTAATTGCAGATGCCTTGGATGCCCATATCTGTGAATTTCCATGAAATCTTCATTGTTATCTGGCCTTTTATTCCTCATGTTTACACCTGGTAGAAAAACGTTGTTGCTTTTTCCTTTAAAGGTGATTGCGAAGGGGAAAATGAATTAGTGCCAGTTGTTGCTTTATGATGTATATCTGGAAGATGAAGGAGTGGGGGAAAAAAAAAGAGAAATCATTGAATTATGTAGGTGCTTTTGCCCATTTTAACATTAGACATTGTGGATAAGTTATTTTTTCCTCTAAGTCTCTTCAGAACATTATGGAAGATGGGAGTTTGCGTCATTAGCAACAATTTGCAAGGGAAACAGATGAATTACAGAGTGTTTATTTGTTGAATGTGGTACAGAGGTCCACCACCTCAGAGAAATGACACGGCACTTTGAAAATGCTGTATAACAAATTATCCACAGGCAGATATAAAATTCCTTTTCTTTCCCCTTCAAGCAGGGCCCATCAAGTCACAATGGAAGCACCACAAAAATATATCAGTTGGACTGTTTCCAATGCATTTATAAGAGCATAAGACCATGAGTTGTGATTACTTTGGTGCTAAGCCTGTCCCAGGAGACGGGATAGAGGAGCGCTGCGGCATGGAGAGGAYGTGAATCACAGCACTTCTGAGGACGTGCCACAACCTGTCGGAGAGGGGAACGCACGTTCCTAAATACATCCTCTCCTTGGGTAACTGCCTTCCTCTCGTTAAGCATCTTCAGTTTAAAAAGGTTTCCACTGCAGCCATGATAATCGTGTCCCTCCTCCTGGCATGGTTGGTGTTGTGCTCTCATGGGTGGCAGCAATGGTCGTCTTGTGGTCACCTCTTGGGCATAGGGGTTGGTGATAATGGTGGGACTCACGCCAGCCCCTGTCATATCCTGCATCCTAGCTAGAGGTTAGGCTCAGTCAGAGCTAGAAAAGCCAACTGAGATTTACAGATCGGAGTTTTGCATTCAAATGGAAGAGCTGGATCTATACAGCCGATCATAAAGGTGACAGGACCTCAGAGTCCTGGGCTATAAATCAGTCTCTTGTATTCCTAATGCAAAGAAAAGATTTGTAAACGAACACTTTTTTTTTTTTTTTTTTTTTGCTTAGAAATTATTGGCATGACTTGTGATTATGTTTTAGGATTTGTATATCTGGTTTAGGATTTGTAAATCTATTTCCTGACTTCTAAGCCAATTGAATGTTTCAGAAGTCAGTCAGAGAGTTAAATCTGATGCGAAAAGTCATGGTTTGTAAATCAAACTGCAGTTCTTAGGTTAGCTGAGAGGATTTATGAATCTGGATAGAGATATCTAAATCTGGTTTATAAAAGTACCGATTTATAAATAAAACCCCCAAGAACGGCTCGGCTCCCGGCAGGTGATGAGTCAGGAGGTGCAAAATGACCATGACATAGACACCCAGCGCTGTCTATCGCAGGGATCCCAGACCATCCATCAGCAATCCTGGATTTACCTTTCACTAAAAAATAAAAGCTCAGGGCCTCTGTATCACACCCAATATAATGGCAAAGCATTTGGGTGCTGGCCATCAAAGAGAGAAGTTGTTTTCCAGCTGTTCTCCAGACCCAGGTGAGGCCACCAGGACCACCTTGCTGGCACAGGGGTGAGTACCACCTCCCCATGCTAGCACAGAAGGCCCTACATCCTCCTTACTGGCCCCTTAGCACCCCAATTTCCACCAGGGTCAGGGGTGACTGTTCCTGGAATGTTGTGTGGCTTCAAAAGTTTTATGGTATAAAAGTGTCTCTTATGTAAAAAAAGAGAAAAAAGGGGGGAAAAAATCAAATTTCTACAGTTCTAAAACTTTTTTTAAAGCATTTAAATTTTAAGCTGGGGATTTATAAATGGGCTATTAAAGTTTAAGAGTTTCATTATAGTTTTTTTTAAAATCATAATTACTTTAGGTAGGGGAGGAGGGATAGATCTACTTTATTCCTAGTGGAAACTATACATATATATGAAGTATCTATATAAAAGCTGGAACTGAGCTTATATTAATACAGTTTAACTGATATTCAATAACTTCACCCTCCCTTTTTCCTATTGTCCATATTTAAATACTTCAAAAAGAATTCTAATCAAGTGGAAATTAATAGGGGAGGAAAGACTGGGGTAGCAGGAGAGGGCTCTAATCCCACTCTCTCTTAATATTTCAAAGTCTCTTTTATTTTCCTAATAAAAAAAAGAGAGAGCGAGAGGGAGAAAGTAGAATTAATCCAGTGCTCTGAACTGTCCTCTCGTCTTACTGATTTAAATAAAATCCAAGAGCACATCACACCAGAAGGCCATTCCTGGCCACGTGCCAGGGTGGGTTCTCATGTCCCAACTTTCCCTCCCCGCCTTCCCCAGGAGCTGGTYGCCCTCCCTGCTCCCCACCAGCGGGTTGGACACGACACCCAAAACCAGCAAGGGGCTGCTAGCCTTCCTGAGGGCTTTGGGGTGTCCTCCATCTCCTCTCTGCACCCCCCCGAGGGCAGCCTCATCACCCTGGTGGGATTTGGTGCGAGGTGCGGTGGAACCCACGTGCACCCAGACCCCTGAGGACCCAGCTCGTCTCTGTGTCCAAAGGTCTTGCACCTTCCCTGCAGGACCCGGCGATGATGCCGGAGCAACACTGGGGTTAGATCAGGATGGGCTGAGTGTGAACTGGAAGAGAGGGAAACTCATGATGGATCTTTCCATGGCAAAGACAGAGGAAACCAGCTGTTCTGCATTAGTTTGCCTTGATTTCTCTGTTGCTGGCCCATCCAGCAGCTTGCTGAGGACGGAGGAGCAAACCGTCTGCCGACACCAGCCTGCACAGTTCCTCCTGGCAGGCCATGTATGTGCTCCTGTGCCAGGCCTCTGGATTTAAAACAGACATCCCGCCTGGCATAGGGTGTGCCCAGCTTTGAAAAGTTATTTAAGCTTTAAGTACTGTGCAAAAACTGAAGGCAGCCTTGTTAARCCGCATAGAGCAGAAGGACGTGATGTTTTCAACTGAGCAGTGAATAACCGTTTTATTAACTGAGCAGTGCACACTAGATGGCATACCACTCCTTGCCTACCGCTCTTGTGTTATATTGTTGTTATTATACTTGTGTTAAGACAGCATCCAAATTTGGACAGTGTTTTCCTAATGCAGGCAAGACCCCCTCCTATGGCACTCGGGTGGGTGTGTAGGGGATCAGCGCATGCCCAAAATCAAAGTTCAGCCTGGCAGAGGTGACCAATCCCTCTTGAACTGAAGGCAGGTGTAGCCTGTTTTTCTGAGAGTCCTTTTCTTCCTCCTGGTTTGTTTTAGAGGTGCGTTCGGTCGCTGCGAAAGCTGCGGCTTTGCTAGCAAGAAGATGTCAGGACCCAGTTACATCTTGGCAGTCCCAGTAGATAGCGGTCGTGGCAATGTGGGATGAGATGGCAGGGTCCTCCTTTGAGAAGATACCTTGTAAAGCTTCAATTTCAGCTGACCAATCTGGTTAACTGACAGGCATTTAAACAAAGCATTTCCCCGAACACTTCATTGGGGATATTTTTTTTAATTTTGGAAGCTTTCTGTTGAAAAAAAGCTGTCTTCTAGATTTCTCAATCTCATTGTGCAGGAATAAACGTGCATTATGTACGATATTAAGCTTCAAGGCTTAATGTACTATATATGATGATGACCATGCAGTCTTATTTTATTTTTTAAATTGCAGAACAATTAATAACCTGTATAAGAAATATACAGATCTGGGCAAGTGTCTTCATTCAACTACTCCAGAATTTAACAGAAAAGCAAAARAGAAAAAAAAAGAGCTGTGGTTTCAAAGCATTTCAAGGCAAATGRTGGCACCAAGAAACAGTCATACTAGAGCAGATATGAATTAAGATGACAACGATAAAGAATTTTCTGTATTTTTCTAAGCCTTTAGTTTCTTAGAAATTTAGCCAGCAAAAYAAAAAAGAAAATGATACCTACTCTAAGCCCACCAAGGACAAGAAGTTTGAAATAATGTTRTRTTTCTGTCTGTAATATCTTCTYSTGCCTGGTTGGAAATGCAYGCTGCCTCTGCCCAGAGCTAATAACCAGTTATTACCTACAGTGACCCAGCTGGGCACTCAGGGGAGGGAAATCATACCCAAGGTGTTGGTAGGAAATATAAGCACAGGGCTGAAAATAATAAAAGAGATTCAAATTCATAAGGATTTTACTAACAGCACATCAAGAAGAAAATTATTGCAGAGCCTGTTTATTTTATGAGAATGAGAAACAGTGGGGCCATGATGCTGCAAGACACTGGTGGAGTTGAGGGTGGGCAGCCAAAGGGACCAAAAGTTAATACCCATCACACAGCAGGAAACAGAYCTGAAAATGTCGGCTGCCTTTGCAAAATGCTATTGCTGAGCAAGAGAGGAGGGGACGCTGAGTTGGTCGGGCTGGCTCCCAGATGGCTACCTTCACCACAGAAGGGGTGAGGACAGCCCAGGGTGGCGAATGCCTCCTTCCTATTCTGCTTGGCACCCACCTCCTGGGGTGGACATCAGGGCCATTTTTTAATAGAAAAGGTAGTTACTGAAAAAGTTTCGGGTTTTTTTTAGTGTTTTGTTTTGGTTTTTTTTGGTTTGTTTTTTTTTTTTTTGTGGAAGTCACCTGGTTTTGTCTTAGACACCTTATGGAAGACCTGCTATTTGTACTTTGTAACCCTGTTCTTCCCTGTTCACCAAGCTCTTAGCCAGACTTGCAAGCCCCGTTAGGCACCAGGACTTCATCCGCAGCTGCATCAAAGCAGTGTAGGGTAGGAGATCCCACCGCCCTGGCCCCGCGGAGGGAAGAGCACATGAATGGCAGCCCTTGCCCACCTCTCGTGCCATGGGATCCATCACCCCCTTAAGGGCTTGATTTTTTTCATCAGCTACAAATGCTCCCAGCTGACTTGTTCAGATGAGACACCTAACCTCAGGTGACACGAAAGCCATCTGCAAAGCACAACCCTTCAGATCAGACTTTTTCAGCTCTTCCTGGTTTGTGACAAAGCACCAGCTCTGCCAAAAAGAAAATGTCAAAAATATCAGGATTTTCCCAAAGGACCAGAATTCCAGCTCTTGGTCAGTTGTTGCTGCCCTAAAGAGGTTGTGATCTAAATGGGAAAGAGCAAGAAAGTAATTCATCTCTATTTTACAATTTTACCTCGTTTGTGCAGTGTCTCCAATCCTTTAACACATTGCATTGTTTCATTCCCTGATCAGATGGTCCATACCTGCCTAAAAAAAAAATAAGCGAGTCCTCCTCTTCCCAAGGAATTTACTCCCTTTGGTCACTGCTCAGCATAAACATCACCCAAATTATTTAAAAGTCAACTGGAAGAGTACTTCCAGCGCAGAGATTTTCCCCAGGATTCAGGCAGATGTTAGGGGTGCTGTCTCTTTTGTGGCAACGTTCTCAACAAATAAAATCTGATCCAACCAGTTATCCACCAGCAAATGAATAAAAGATTTTGCGAACAGAATTGTGACGGTCTATTTGCGGAAACATTTCAGATACAGCCTTCCCACGTTTGCATAATTCCTAGTCTCAGCATTTTCTAAGACAAGTTTTACCAGCGTATCTCTGCTCTGTTTAGTTGCTGTTCTTGGGGGAAAAGGCTTATCGCTGCCTGAGCCAGAAGGTATAAGCAATTCTCATACATAGCACTTAGCCAAGGTGGGCTGGGTCCCGTAACTGGAGTCAGAGACATGCTTTTCCATTTACACATGTGCACATATGTACACTCATGCATGTGCAAACACGTGGACATCTCACACACACACACAAATATTCATTTGCTGAAAGCCTCATCTCAACACAAACCAATTTGAACCTGAAGGAAAGGCTGCTGCATTACCATAGGAATGAAAGATAGAGTGGTGCGAATACAATAACCCATAAAACTCAGCAAATCCTCCAGTTAGAATATAATTTTACTGGAGAGAGGAGGAAAAATAGCTTTTCTCTCAAAGAAAAGGTGGTTTAAAATTAAAATTCATTAAAGAAGGCTAGCTGACACATTTTTGTATTCTTTGAGGAAGTATATCTGTTTAATTTAATGCACTGTCCAATTAAAAAGAAGTGGTCCCTTATTACAGATATGATTTATTCTCTGATAAACCACTGATTTATGGCTCACTGGGGTATATATTTAATGCTGTCAAAAAAAATGAAAGGACACCCAAAACTATCTGCAGTGTTACAGTGACTCAGTCTGAAAAGGATCTGAGGAAGCAAAGACCCCTGGGAGTTAAATGTAATCTTTGCCTGGGAGAAAAGCACAGAGAAGTGCTGATCTTCACAAATGGGTCCTTCGCCACTAGCCCCAGCCACCCTACACGCAGAGAGACGTGCACGCCCTTCCTCTCCTCCTCCTCCTCTTCCTGCACCCCAACCAAGGAGCAGAGCACGGGCTGCCATGGGAAAGCGCAGGTTTTAAACAGAAAAAGAAATAAAATAGATATGGTATTGTTGGAGTTTTCCCCCCAAATTCTGAACACCAGCAAAGTGCTGCCTCTCAGTACCCGCAGGGAATAATAATTAATTTCTTAATCTGTAATTTAGAAAAATAGTTGTGAGTTTTTATAGGTAGCTGATGAATCCCATCTATGGATTTTTAAGTGTTTTTTCCAAATTGTAAGCCTCATTTTGCAGATGGAGAAACAGGGGTCTGGGATAAGGAAAGTGCTTTGCTTCAGTTCCCAGCACAGTTAACAGCAGCCTTGAGAAGGGACAGCAGGATTTCTCCATAGGCAGTAACCAGGCTGCATGTGAGTTTTTCTGGCTTTGAGCTTCTTGGTCCCACTTTACAGTAACCCAAAAAAGAGGAGGTGCAGAGCAGGCTTCGTCCTCTCCCAGGGCAAGCATCTGAGGCAGGTCAGGAACTTGCTTCTCTCTATCACTGACAAGGGGAGAACAGACTGACTCGCCAAACGGCAATATCTGCATCAGGGATCCTTGAAGTCSAGCAAGCTAATGCCACTCAAAATATTTCAAATCTCACTCCTGCCTCCCAGCAAATAGTGATGACAAAAATGTGAGAGGGGGCAAGATTTTCACTGCTTTTTCCATTGTACAAGAATAACACGGTGCTGACCCTGCACTGCAACTGTACATTCTTCTACCGATCACCATCACCTTCTCTCTCCATGTAGTTCAAACTCTGCTATGACAGAGTACCAATACCCTTAAACATCCCAGAAGCATTAGCTGGACCTCAAAAATAAACTGATCAATAAGTATCAGGTTCTCTGTATTTGGGATTTTGCCTCTTCAGAAAGAGCAGAGGTCCTGTTTGCACAATTTTTTCCTTACCACTGGGAAAAGTAGTGATGTGCTTTCAAGCAAATGACAGCTGAAGTCATATGGTCATTGCCCAGCTTCGTAATTAATGATAACGTGTGAACCTCTGCAAGGGTRGGTACTAGCATGAAGTCCCCTGTTTTGTTGTATGTGCAATGGAGGATTTTTATGTGCAAACTCCACCTGATTTGTTTGACGAGCAGAGATGGGACTGATGAGAAGTAATAGACAGAGTAATGCGTCTATTTCTCACTTCTCCCCAGACATACCTACCCTAACCCAGAAAATCTCTACTGGTTCAAAAGTAAAGGTGTGTTATATTTTCTTTACCACAGCACACCAAAACTGTCTATTTTCTTACAGCTAGCACATGAGCTTGGATCAAGGATCATAAATTCAAGATAAAGAACTATCTTGTAAATAGAAAAAAAGCCTCAGGAGTGAATTGCCTCTATCTGCTTCTCATGTGTTCTTGTAAAATCCCATTTAAAAAAAAAAMCAAACACCTCTGAAAAAAAGTGATGGCATTTTAATTTTCTGGAAAATGTTTCTCTGAACTACCACTTTCTGCCCAGGTAGGGGAAAATGAGGTCAAACCCAGGCAACAACCCCATATAACATGGCAGTATCATACTCAGGGACATTCTCCATTGAAAGCAGAGGCGTGTGTTGGTGAAAACAGGTCTGGGGACAACACCCATGGTGCTGGCATTGGCAAAGAGACACAGCGGTCTCAGRTTCCTATGAGACTTTCAGATACAGTTGGAGCTGACTGATAAATACTGGCACATTGGCCAAATGTCCCCATTCTCACAGCTGTGGAGGTGGAAGGAGTCTTCGCAGACAGGCTGTCCATCCTCCTTCTGAGGTCTTCTTGCTCCTGGGAGAGCTAAGCTACTTCATCATGACCTCATGAAGGAGACATTTCCAGCCGCTGTCCTCCTCCCTCCCCTCTGCCCCCCGGCTAGCAGGCAGGTTTGAGCACGGAGGACAAGCCGCGATGGCCTCTCCTGAAGTGATTCGCCATACAGAGCATCCCGCATCGAGCCGAGAAGTGTTAACTGGTTTTTCCAGATACCATCAAATACATTTAAACAAGCCTGATGCTTGAATGCTTTTTGCATCAGGTGTGTTATACATAAAATATGTTGAGTCAGTGATAGCGTCCTTATCTAAAGACAGAAGCCAGCAAAATTTCATCCGGTACACTTTGTCAGATTGTTCCTTGACACAGACAGCCCGCAGCTGGCTGTGACGAGCGGGTGATCACATCTGGCTCTGGGGAGAGGAGGTGTTCGCGTTCCCCTACACTGTTCGCTCTCCCCAGCCACTGTGTCTGGTAAATGAACGGGAGAGCAAAGAGCATGTCTAGGTGGGCTCCACGGGGAAGCAGCATTTTGGCAAGACTCAGACTGTGCACCTTTGATCTGAAGACAGGTTTGGGATGGAGCTTTGGGTCTTTAGGAATGAATTACAACCCTGTACTCTTCCTCTCAGCCAGCAAAATGAGAAAACAACATGTTCAGGTTTGTCCATAAAGCTTAAAGCTATTTAGGTCCGGTGCTGATACCCTCCATATTGCCGCAGCGTATGCTGCACGAAGCTCTTGCATCCCTAGTGACCTTCTCACCAGTGGAAGCTGATGCCTTTGAGCATCACCATGAAGACCTTGTCTCGATCACCAAAGCTCCTGGGCAGGGAAGTGGTCTTCTCCAGTCTCTGCTGGGCAGGAATTGCATGCCCCTCCCAGCAGTGTCCCTCACAAATCAGCTGTCCCCTTCTTCTGTGGGGACTACCCTAAATCCTACTCGAGTGCTGAACAACGCAATAGYTCCAGCAGAGGCATGGCTCTTTCACCTGCAAATGCATTTCTGGCCCTGCCTACAGTTCATCCATAGGGCCACAGGTTTTGCTGAGTCTGAGCTGACTTCCCCGAGGAGTAGAAGAGCATCTGGGGATGTGATAGACCCACACAACCTGCCTTTGCCTTTTTTATGGAGTTAGAGTTTCTTTTTCTCCTCATCCTCCATCTGAGTGTTGAAACAAAGGTTTTCAGACATGAGTCTGTACCTTGGGGTCATTTCCGCTCTACAGCCAGTTTCATGCGTGACCATGGCAAAGTCCTGTAGCCTCCCATTCCATCTCTCTTGGTTCCTCTGCGGTACCTGGGGGATAACAGCACTGCTTGTCTCAGAGGGCTACTGGAAAGATAAACACAGYAATGCATCCAGCAACGATGGGAAGGGAAGCAGGGAAGCACCCRAGCTAGAGACTATAGGCACAGGAATTCTCTAAAAGAAGAAAAGGGATTATCACTCTGGAATGAGTCCACCTCTGCTGAACAGGGSAATATTTGACACCATAGAAGTCTCTTCTTGTTGCACCCTTGGCCCCACCGCCAGCATGCACACAGTCCATGCATCCACCCATCCATCTGAGAGCCTCTCACTGATGTTCACCCGCCCCACACACTCCATTTCCAACTGACTTTTGGCTAATTTGGGCACTTGGAAATAAAGCCACCAGGTCAACCTCAAAAGTGCTGTGACTTCTTCAAGATGAAACCCAGCTTTGAAATTGCAGCTGCAGCTCAGCCATCCTTTAGAGCTGCTTCTGCAGCTTCTACTTCCAGTGCCATTCACARCGAGGCAATCTCTTCATCAGCCAGAGCATTTAATGAATTACACCTACCGCTTTTGGCTCCTGGGCACCTTACACCAGTTGTAAAACCCAGACACTGGAACTGAGTACAGTTCCCAGTCATTGCAAAGGTGGTCCAAGGCATGTGCCTGGGAAACCAGCTATCAGAGCAATTCATCCTGGCAGCACCGACACAAGCAAACACATCTTTAGTGTAGATGGCTACAAAGGACAATGACCCATTTCTTCTCCTTGATGGTGCACAGGAGGCCAAGGCTGGTGGCAGTCGTAAAGCAGGTAGCTCCCAGTAGCTGAGCTAGCCAGCGTGGCTATGAGAAGGGCTCACCCCCAGAGCAATAYGTTACATGGGCTTCTCCCAGCCCCYGTCACCCRGGGAAAGGGTAARMAGCCATCCAAAGAAAGGCAACTGGGCTGCCCTTACTGCCACGAAAGAAGCCTTGCTATGAAACTCCATAAAGGACCAAAAACTTGCTCTTCATCTCCTCTGCCTCTCTCCCCCTCTCTTGCCTTCTCCYACCTCAGAAAGTAATCTCATCCTTTCGTCACATATTATTGAAATCCCAGCTCTTAAAAAAAAACCCTCTCATTTTTTGCCCAGACTGAGAGCATGTCATTCGGAAGTGATGTGCAAGGCAGGAGATAACCAGGTAGAACTCAGCGATTCGCCACAGAAAATGGCTCCATGTATGGTTGTAATGCTATCAGAGTCCATCCCTCAATAGCTCTTTACCGCTCCCGAGCTCAGAATCTGCTGATTCAAGAACTTTGCCTGCACGGGTGGAGGAGGAGGGGACAGGGCTGGGGGGAGATGAGGAGGTATATAAAAATAGAGTATTTGCGGTCCAGACAGAACACATAATAATGCAAAGGCTCTGCTTTCTTCCCTTTTTTTTTTTTTGGTGGTGAGGGAGAAGCGGCGCACGGTCCCCCCTGCTCGCTCTCTCGTTCTGTGTCCTCATTTCATGCTTTAGTTGTGCTGATTGGGAGGGCTGAATCCCCTTGGCTAACTGCTTAGTGCAAAACAGTTGCACTCCCGTCTGAAATAGAGAGAGGTTAGAGGCTAACTCCCTGCAGACAGGGGATTTCGCAGAGGCAAATGGGGTCTCTGAGGGGATGCAACCATGTGAGTCCTCGGACTAGGAGGTCTCCCATCGCCGAGGAGTTTGTAGAAAAACATCCCACACAGTTCTCATTTAACTAGAAATATTATGTCTGTGCATGTGAAGCAGAAGGTATCTCCCTCTGTCCAGCAGCCTTTCTTTCAGATGTGGTGGYGCACAAGTCTTTTGAGCATTCACAGCGAAGGAAATAAACCCCAGCTTTAAACAGCCAAGCAGGTAGGAGGTGGGATAGAGATAGAAAAGTCTATACAGTTGGGGCCACACCAGCATCTCTGACATCTTCCTGGACTCTAGCCCTGACTCTCTTCTTTTAACTTTGGATGTGAGTTAGGGCATCCAAAACATTTTGGATGGTTTTGTAAATCAATGCGTTAAAATATCAAACCATACTTTTTGTAGATCAGGGGACCTGTGGCATAGGAAACTTGGCGTAACTGCATAGCCACTGTTCGGTAGCAGTAGATGCGGCGCAGTCACCTTCCAAGCAGAGGATTCATCATTTTGGCAGGGGGCTATTACTTTGCACCACGGAGCCATCGATGGGAAATCACTGCAGGCTTCTCCCATCCAGTCCCCGTGTATGCCTTGGTCTGGATGGACCAGCGACGCTGACCAGTCATCTCGGCAGTCTGCCAGCCTCCCACCTCAGTTCCCATGCATGTTGCCAGGCCACTGGTGTTTGACCATCAAATGAACCTGGTTGAAGAGAGAGCAAATGGGTTTGATTGATCAGAGAAGCCTTTTTCCTCTCTGACAGATCCCATATTGGGTGATTTCTTATGAAGTGCACGACTGCAGGGTCAGGCAGCCGCTTACTGTTTTGCTTGCTGTCCTCTGCACACRTGTATCCATCACCACCCATGTGTAGCTGGGGGATTTCACCCCCACTCGCCCTTCCCGTCCAAGGTGAACTKGCAGCCAGACTTGGCCTTAAGTTTTCTGTCAATTTTCTAGTCCTCATAAATTTAGAAGCTGTCAGCAAAGTAAAGGAGGATCACAATACCATACATGGAGAACTGCATAATCTTGAAGACGAGAGTAAAGGAAATGGGATGAAATTTAAGACTACTAAATGCAAGGTCATGCACTTGGGGATTAACAAGAAATTCTGCTCTAAACTGGGAGCTCATCAGTTGGAAACGAGAGAGGAGCAGAAAGATGTGAGTGTATTAGTTAACCAGAGGATATCTAGGAGCCACCAATGAGTTGTACTACGAAAAAGCAAGGTCTTTTGGGTGAAGCATTCCCAGTTCAGACCAGTGACACTGCAGCAGTATCCTATATGGCATGGGCAAGATTTCACCTGGGTCTTTCTCTGCATGGAAGATGTTGTCCAACCCGCAGGGAAAAAGCTGGAGAATAGGCAGGGGAACACAGAGGCAGTGTTAAGAGGGGATCTTAACAGCTCTTGGTTTGTCTAACAAATAAATTGTTGAACTGTCTGAAAAAAAAATATGAATACTTTTCCTTATAGGCAAGCGGAAGGGCTAAAAGACACTGTTGGCGCCAGAGCAAATGAAAATAGCACGAAGCAGTGTATTTTGGAAATTAAAAATATATTTGTAGTATCAAAGCAGGGAAATTGTGGAGTGTAACCCACTCTGCCTATCTCCAATGAGGGATATACATCTCCACGTGCAGAATCCCAGCTGAGCCTTGGCCACGGGCGGCAGCCTGAGTCACCGTGGWCCTCTGAACCCGTAATAATCTTGTGGCAGATGGCATGGAGCCAACAGCAACCTCTAAAAGCACAAGACTGACCAGGTGAGGCAGGGGTACCAGAAACTCCCTCCAGATCAGAGAGGGGGTACMAGAAACACCCTCCAGATCGGAGACACCTCCTAGGACATGGAGCTTTCCTCAGCGTCAGGGAGACAGACAACTTTCCAYCAGTGTTTTCCAGAGCTGGTATGGTTAAGGTGGGAGCTGGCCTCCCCAGCCAGGAAAGCTCCTTTCCCTCTGCCACTTTTCCCCTCTCCACTTTGTGTTCATCTAGTTCARACAAATTAATCTGAGGGGCTGCAAGTGGTGCCTGTGAGGGTATTTTCACAGCTGTGTTGCTTTTTTACCACCTTCTGGCAAKATTAAAACCTCAGTTGAGTGCATATGGAGGATTTTTTTCAGGCAAAGCTTTTTGCCATGGATACATCCCTGTCACAGGCTGTCACCTTCCCCCCAGCCCAGATGGGTGTCCCAGTAAAGACTGGTGGCCTCSCATCCCACGGCACTTCACACACTCTACAGCGGCCTTTCACAAGGTGCCACGGGGGATTTAGTGCAAGGGCCTTGGAATAAAATGCACACTGGGAACAGGTTTATACTCTGTATTTACTGGCACAGAAGCAATGTTTCAAGCTGTGCTAAGGGGGTTTTGTCATCCTCTTTAGTAGTTCTCACTACATAAAGCATTGCCTCTTTCCCTTCTCTGCCGTTTTGCATTGCTTTTCCCCTCAACAAACACATCCCTTTGGATATCTCCCAAGCCTGTTCAAAACCTTACTAGGCATTTCCTACATTGCTTTGACCAAACCCTTGTTTTAACTAGTTTCTCAGATATGGTGAGTAGCCCTTGCCCCTGAGCAGCCCTATCACAACCTCTGYCAGTTTGAGGTGTTGCAACTTCTGGCTGGTCCAAACAGAGGGTTTTGTGCCTGCAATCAGCCATGAGGATAAGACAGGAGGGAAGAAATACCAAGTGACAGCGGCATCACATTTTCTTTTATCGTAATGATGTTAGTTATATGTACAAGCCATGGTTCATGGTCTGTGTTCAGCCAGGATGGAGCAGCAGCATCCAACCCAAACTGCCCACATGCTCCTTCGGACATGCTAGGGGGTTCCCAGGCCACAGCATCGAGGTCCCAAATTGAGGTCAAAGAGCTGCCAGGGTTGGGTCTGAAGCCCAAAACAAAGGCCTTCCAGACTCCTTCTCAAGTGGTATTTTTGTGCCCTCTTAAGTGACTTCAGCTAGTTGTCTCCCTTTTTTCACAGCTGAAAAGTCCTGCCAGGAAGAAAGTCTTCCAGGCCTGCTCACATTCCAGCAACACTCCGGCCTCCAGAAGTCCTTTTCACYGCACACAATATGGCATTGTGATTAGATATAAACTGAAAGTGTATTTCCTGCCCTTCAGTAATTACACTGGCTTATGGGAGCTTTATTCAGCATGAAGCTTTATTATTCTGCAGAATGAAATTCTGTATAATTTTCCTCTCCTCCAATGCGCAGATGAAAAATCATATTTTGGTCCGAGTTGGGAAGAAAGGCTCAGTTATCACTTGAGAGCGTGGTGTTATTTTCCCCCGGAATTAAAAAATCCATCTGGGTGTACGACCCCGTTCACCCTCCTGCCTCTCCATTCAGCCTTTTGTATGCATATGAACCTTATCAATTTCCACTGCTGCAGAAAGTTGAACCAAAACAGCGTCCTCCTCACTCTAATGGAAACGCGTGAGCCAGAGCAATAAATGCATGTAAAACCCTCCTGCTCCACTAAGAAGGGGAGGGAGGTACARATGGAAAGCCTGGTTTGTGGCTGTTGCCCATCAGCAAGGGTACCAGCATCAGCGCAATCCCATTGTCAGAACAGCCAGGGATGTCAGGACAGGACCTGATTTATACAACACTCTGGCTTCAAGCAAGGCTTAACTGTGGAAACAACTAAAACCAACTAAAACCAACTTCATTCAGCCTTACTTGCTAAGCTCTTTGCCACCAAAGTTGGTGGCAACCAAAGTTGGAGTCCGTCTGCAGGTACAGCCCAACTTGCTCTYGTCTCATATCAACCTGTTGCTTAGCAAGACACAGCAGATGCTTTCTTCCCGGCATCTCTTCCTCCAAGAGAGGACTTGGAAAGGCAAACTCCAGTTTTTTTTACATGGAGATGGTTTGCCAGCAATTGGCTCCATTGCTGTTGCAGTTGTCAGTTGAGGTTAGCTGCCAGGCTGCACGCATCTATGTGATGGGTCGTCCCATGGCCACACACTCCTGTGTCTGCCTCTACCAACTGGGAATCACTCTCTGTGCCCTGGGTACTCAGTGATGGTAGAGCTCTTTTTACTATTGCTACCACTATTGGAAATAATGAAGGATGATGCTTCCCCTAATAGCAAGAGCTTTGCTCGTGGTAGTGGTCATTAAAACCAGGCTGGGAACAGGATTCATCTGACTAAATTTTGCTGCCTAAATTAGGCACCTGCACTAAGCAAGTTACATGGGATGAATCCCTGTGTGCCCATCTCAGGATAGGATAAGTCCCTGAACATTTCCTTGCTGACTTTTCCTTGCCATTTCGGGGGGATGAGCTTCTGTAAATTGCAAGAGAAGACTGGCAGAGACAGTTATGGCAGGACAAGGGCAATCTGGAGCTGCAAAAGTACAAGCACAATATAAAATACTGGTGGTGTATTGGGAATGCTTGGTGGGAGTCCCACATCAGCACAGTGATATCTGGAAGCTGTGTCTGCTTTGGGATCACCCAGAAAACAGCTCTGATCAATGTGTCYGAAATACTAGGGAAGGGGAGAGCTGTTCCCCAGCACCTTGGTCTATGTTACATGTGCAAGAGCAGTGGTGAGATCCTTCATCCGGGGGTCTTGTGTACCAGTCATGGCCCAAAGCAGAGTAGAAGACAGTCCCTGTCCTGTATTACCTCCATGTTCAAATAAAACATTTACCCACAACAGGCATTCCAGTCCTCCAGTCTCCAGCATGCTTACACAGGCATTCCATCCATTTCTGTACAAATCATCTTAATAGTYCCCAGTAGTCACCCGCTGTGACCCTGGCCAGCTCCTTGTCTGCATTTCTGTTGCTTTTAAATATCTACTTCTATCCACAGTAAATCAAATGGATTCAGCTCCTGTTTGTTGTCTTCCAGTTGGTTCACCTCACTCTAAAACCAAAAAACCTTGGAGAAGGCTCGGGTAAGCACCTCCAGTTCACTACCCTTCTCTGACCCGAAGTTACCAAGACTGTTGGTACGTCTAGTCTTTCTGCATTTCCCCTTGAGTTTAGATGTAATAATATCTGCTCCCCTTGTACCAGTTGTACTGGTTGCAATTGTGTTGTGATAACCAATGTATTTATATCCCATGATGCTAGGCACTGAGAAGGCAGGCTGGGTTTGGAAGGTCTTGGAGGTCTGGATAAGCTTTACATTAGATGGACACTACCTCCAAGAAAGAAAGATACTTCCTTTGCTAAGTATTTGATGAACATGACTCCAACGATACTGAAGGAAAACATGCACAGCTGGAACATCACCAGTGGTACCAGGAGGTGCTGGACTGGATGTGGCAGGGCAGGCATTTCTGGAGCACAATAACTAGCAGCAATATTCATCCATCAGGCCCAGGGTTGTCCATGGAGATGCATCAATTAAGTGGAAAAAAGGGGGAGAAGGGGTGGTGGAAAGAGGTCTCTGGTTTTGTTTGCTGCCCACTGCTCCAGTAAATGAGTAGGGGGGAGGAAAGGGCAGTCCATTTAGCAGGTCAGCGACAAGCAGGGCTATCAGATGCCATGCCAAGCTAATTCCTAAATGGGGCAGTGTTTGTCAACACTGACAGAGCCTTAATACACTGTAATTGCTGGAGCCACAAGCTCTGATAGAGATCTTAATCTCTGTGCTCCGTTCCTTTCACACCACAGTGAGCATGTCTGCTCCTTCCCCTGGCCCTCATTGCACCCAGTAGCTGGGCAATATGCACCAAGAGGTTTTTAAAATAGGCCTTTCTTTTTCTTATGAACCAAAGAAAGGAGAGGAGGTAAGAGGCAGCTGATGAGGGGGAAAAAAGCAGCTGGGGAAATTCTTCAGATATTTCACAGTTGAAACAGGTTTTGCTTCATTGGACAGCAAACACTGTCTGTTCACCAGGCTGAGCATCTACCTCCAAACATAGACGCACAACACATCATCAGATGTTTTGGGATCGCCTTGGCTCCTTCTATATTCCTTCCTATTCTCTGACACAACCTTCCTGGAAAAGCTTCTGTCCACCTTTCTGGATTTTTCTCCTCACAAAAGCTGTAGGAGACAACTTTATAGATGAGTGACTCAAGTGTGGAGCAAGGATGAACTTTGGCATAGGTCAACTTCAAGGTCTGTGTTTGAATCAAGTCTTCCAAGTTCAAGAATCTCTCCTGATACAGGAGGTGAGCATATCCACTAAGGACGTTGGGGTTTTTTTACCGACACATAATGATGAAGGGTTTTGCACCAATATAATGGCCACACATCCTGCTTTTGCTGGGACAAGTCTGAAGTTCCATCCACTGTCTTTGGGTGCTCCAAATTTATTTCAGGATGCACGTAAAGATCTCATTATTTTATCAGTAAAAGTATGCATCATTTTCTTCTTAAATAAATGCAAACTGGTATTTGCAGTGTATCACTAAGCTGACTAAGATCCTTCTGTGGACTCAACAGGAGAAAAATAAACAGCTCTTCTACTCCAAGTTGCSATGCTTCCTTGTAGCACACCTAAAGCATATTTGGATACTAGGATGCAGGTAAAACCCTTCCATCTTGCAGAGTATCACCTCTTCCTCCTATTACCGATGGGTCTGTGGATACAGGGTTGCCTTTCCACAAATAAAAGTCTCACATTGTCTTCAGAAGAAACCAACAGACGTGTCCTAAATTCAGACAGGGATCTTGGAAGGAGAAAGAGCCCGAAGGCTCCTTGCAGATGGTTCTGACCCCAAAAAATGTCCTGGCTTGTCTCATACTTTTGAGTATCGGGGTCCTCATGCTTAGCAAACCTGCTGCAGAGCTGCAGRAGTATCACTTACATTCTTCTCATTCGTTATCCTGGGCGACCATTTGGTAACTGCTGTCTCTATGTTCCTCCTGGCAGGATGCAGAAGTGAAAAAAAAAAGACACCCAGGTATCTCTGCCTTTCATGGATTTATGAAGAGGTAAGGAAATGCATTTTCAATGTCTATGAATTCTCGCCGTGACCATGCAAGTCCATGGCTGTCCTTGTGCGTAAACAACACGATGAAGTGAGTTATTACCCAACTGAAAGACCACAGCTCCACGCCGGAGGGTGCTTTTGTCTTTCCTTTCACGCCAGCTCCAGAAGCCTCTCAGCCAAGCCTCCTCATGGCATGTGCTATGCTTACCTGTGATTTATTGATGATAATCACGGGGCAAGCCATTTGTAATCAAACGTACAACAAAGACATTCTCGTGCTGAGAGGGAGTGATAACGCACCATTTAGTAATTTTTGTGCAGTCAGTAATTTGGAGAATGAATGATAATTTCCCGAACTGAAAATCTGCAATGACAACCCTTAGTGCTATTCACCTCGTGAATAAAGATACCTTCCTCTCCATGTCTTGTGATAAATTCCTTTTATTAGGGCCACTTATGTGGGACTTTATCTTAATCGTCTTAAGTATGGGGCAGTCTCTGTGGTGAGGTTGGGTCGTTTTTCATTATGACCTCAGACATGCTCTGTGAAGTAAATAAATACCATTCAGTGATATGAAAACAGTCATTTAAATGAAATGGGCTTTGCTAACACAATATTCTCGCTTACTGCATGCAGCATATCTGCACAACAGGAGAAGCTGAGGAACAGGGGGTCATCGTTTACATCCATCTGAGTAGGATGGCCTGTCCGATAGGAAAATTGGATTTTTTTGACCATCACAACATTGAGCAACGTCAATGCACCACACTGCTACAGCATGCACTTTCCCAATTCCAACAGTATTATTTAAGCCAGCAAGGAAATGCAGCTCCTGTGGCTTTGGATTTTCAAGTAGAAATATTGCATGAAAAGCCAAGGGGATTTTAGTAGCTAGCCAGGAGCTCTGCTTGATGACCCTCATGCTGTAATGCTTATGGAGTCTCTGTTCAAAACTGGGGGATGTGGTGCTGGAGGTGGTTGGTTTTAAGATAAACTGATGTTCCCCTCCGTCTTGCTGGTGCAAATCCAGGCTGGGAGCTGCCATTAAACAGCGCGATGAGTGAGAGGCTTCATTCTCCATTTCTGAGCGCAGATGCTTGCTTCTTGGACATCATTGTCAGAGCTGGCAGAGCAGCTGCCTAGTCCTGGAGCTTAGTTGGTCCACTCCTCTGTATTACATCACAATGACTCCGCAGAAGCCACCCTCATGTTTGAAGGAGAAACATGTCCCCTCCACCAGTGACACAGTTCCCTTCTGCTCTCCACGTCTGCCTCATCCCTTCAGCACTGTCCTAAGTTTGGGCAAAACTCTGCACGGGGCAGTAACATGGGGTGTTTTTTCAAAGGACAACTGGAGGGCAGACAGGGAATCCTGCTTCTGCCACAGGGCTGGGTTATGGTCTTCACTGGCATTGCCAGCACAGACAAGGATTTGATTTCTATGCCACCGACAGCATCTCCATAACAAGCTGCAGTGACTATAGCCCAGCAAATGCCAGTGTGGGGAATGAACAGCATTAAAGGTGAGGGCACAACACAGACTGCCAATCCCACTCCCAGGTAGCTTGGACTTCGGTCACCTACTGAAGGCCAAATGTGGGCAGTTCACTGAAATTGTTGCCTGTGGCATTTGGGTCCATGACCTCTTTGTCTAGCTTTGAGCACACAGCTCCCCACTGCTCTCTTTCCTCTCCTTGTTGCAGCTGTGATTTAATTCCAAACAGGCAGCAAAGTTTGGAAACATGCAGATCATTCCTGTTCTATCTTAATCATCCCCACCGGGGGAAATAGAAGAGGAGAGCTTTTTAAAACACTTGGATAAAATGAACTGAAACGATGAAGCACATTAAGAGCAGGAAAATCTAAATGAGGTGGGAATAACGTCTTAATTGGAAGGACGCATTTTAATCTTCTCTCTCTCAACACTTATATGAACACACACACACACGATGCTAATGCAGGAGAATAAGGCATAAAGTGGGAGACTGCCCTGGCACAACAAAGGCAGTGCCAGCTGATCGGACACCACTCAGTCTTCGCCAGCTCTGCCCGTCGTGCTACCCACCTCCCTCCACTCAGGTCTTAAAGCCAATGGGCATCACTGCAGAAACCTGCCACCAACGGAATGTCATTGCAAGCTGCTCCCGTTATGCTGCTTAGAGAGATGGGAAGTGCCCATCTCATTAAGTTGACCATAGACAATACCTCTTACCAGCAAAGTTATGCAGCCAAGATAGGATTCAGCTAGGTGTCTACATGAGGTAGGTACCTCCATCGTCGTTACAGGAGCTGTAGTCAATAACTGGTGGAGCCCATAAAGGTGTTCAGTTGAGCAGCTGTAGGTGTCAACCTTGAGGTGTGCTCACCTGTGAATTTGTGACCCCGAGGAGTGTCAGAGCTCAGATGAACCCTTCGGTGAGAACCAAAGATGGAGAATAGTCCACTCTGTAACCTACTGGGATGGTTATACAGCTGGGCTCTGCCCTAGCGCACCCGCTCAGCAACTAAGCAAGCAGGTGACTGACTTACTTTTGATACTCCATTGCTCAGGTTTGTGATACAAAAGAGTTTTCCCCTCTGGCCTTACTCGTTATATAGCAAAAGACAGTTTCTAAATGGTGAATTCATGACGCTGCCAAATAGGTCCCAATCATCATCTGCCGGTAGGGTTGGGCTTTTTGACCTGATCAGAAAAGGAATCCTTTACATAGAAAAGATGCCAAAGACGATGTGTGACTCTCTCCATTGATCTGAAAAGAGGCAGGTCACTGTGTGAGTTTGGGATTTTAATTTTATGAATCATCTTTTGAACCATGCTCATTGTAGTGCTTGATAGAGTCTGTTTCTCTCTTGATCTCTGCTGATTATATATTTTCTTCTAAATGGTATCTCTCATTTCTAATATGCTACTATTATTCAAAGTGATTAATTGAAGTCTTTGGTCAGATCAGTATCTGGATATCAGCTTTAACCATATATGTGCCATACTGAAGTCACATTCTTGATCTGTACTTTCTGAAGCACAGGGCATCATCAAACATTTTAGAGACTCCAGTGGTTATATTTCCACAACAAACAGTGCAATAAGAGACAAAAATGAATAGATGTAATACTGCTGGCTCTTGGAGATCATTCACAACATTCACGGCTCAAGGCCACTCCTAACACAGTTTTATGAGCCAGAGCTTTCCCATTCACCACTGCTCAGCCCAGTCACTTCGTATCACCGGCCAGTCTTTCAGTGGGATAGCAGATGGATGCTGGATGGATAACCATGTACAGGCCCTATGGGTGTGCCTGGCCAGTAGACTGTACTGAACTATTAAACCTGGCTGAGCTGCTCATCTACTTCTTTCTGGAAGGTAGCTATGCAGTTTTACTCTTGTGATTTAAGATGCCTCTCGGTCATTGGGGTGATCATCCAACCTTCTTCTGGATCTGCTACAGAACTGCTTGAGAAAGAAGTTGCAAAAGAGTCGTTTATAGTCTTTTCTGGGGAGAAAACAACTGAGAAGAAGCCTTTTAGCTGTTATGTCTTCATTTAGTTTAGTTCATGTTGTGGGGGAGGATGAACAAAGACAGATGATACAAAACCACATGTGAATGTGATGGATAAGAAAACTACCAATGATGGGCTTCTCAGACCTCGAAGAGGACACCAGCATGAGAGATAAAGGCAGCTGCTGGCTTCCTGGGTCGGGAGGGTTGGACCCAAAATCTCTTCTCTGATGAGCACTGGCTGCTGAACTCATCTGCTGAACTCTCTGCTCCACTTCTAATAACAAAAATTCCTAAGCGAATCATCTACAAAAATAAATATTGAGGGTACAATTTGCTCCCCTCTGATCCTTGGAAATGCAAATATGATGGCTCCATCAGCAGGGCAGGAGAGACCACCTGGATATCCCACCTCAGGTAGGATTGGTGGAGGATGCTATGATATCAGGAGCTGATACTAATATTGCTCTGGAAATGGTTTGAAAGATGGTGACAGGGACCTGCAGCTCATAGAGGGTGGCAGCCAGGAGTGGGCTGCTGTCATCTCCCCCTACACTGCGACCTGCTGTCTACGCGTGGTGCTCGAGGTGAACGTGCCAGGGCTCTCTCCCCATGCTCTGCCCACTGGAGACACCCCGGACCCCCTTCCTTGGGCAGCCAAGATCAGCCCCTGTGTAGACCAGGATGCTTGGGCCATCCCAGGGCTCAAATCACAATTAAATGAATCGCAATTAAATAGCGGTGCGGTGCAAGGAGCGGAGAGGAGGGCCGGCCGAGGCGGCAGGATGCCTGAGCCATCCTCTGTCGGCAAAGTGCTGAGACAACAAACTTAACCTCTCTGTCCACAGCGCGCCTATCAGCCATGGTTATTAAATCCCACAAAAGGAAGAAGAGGAGAAGTGAATAGGGTTGAAAGAAAAAGCACTTTCCCCATTTGGATTACCTCCTACAGAACAGGACCTGCCAGTGAAAGGCGGAGAGTGTAATTGCTGGCCTGAAAGAGAGAAAAAAAAAAAGAAAAAAAAAACTATAAAAGGAAAGAAAGAAAGAAAGAAGGAAGGGGGAAAAAATTGATAATGAACAATTTATCCTCTGAGCTAACAGTTAATTAATTCTGAAAATATCTGTCAGGCTAATGGGGGGGGGAGGGCTGTGCCACTGAACACAATTAGTAAAATAATAATAACAAAAAAGGGGAAAAAAAGATTTTTTTAAGGTGTTGCTATCTTCTTAGAGACCAGGCCCTTGGCTTCCCAATGTCATTCTCAACACAATTTTTTTTTTTCTCTCCCTTCGTCTCTTTTCAGAAATTGTTCTCATGAATGATTTATATATGTCTAGTTATCTGGAGTGATTTCTATGGACCCGGGCGCATTGCTGCATAATTGTTAATTTTAATGCCATAATAGCTTCAGATGGAGGAAGAGATTAGGCGTTTATTGCACAATTAAATGAAACATACTTGAGAATCACAAAAGGTTCCGTAATTATTTCAGACCATTAATAAAATGGGCATTAAATTATATGGGACACAAAAGGGAAAGGAAATAGATTTTCATTACAGCAATAGAAGCCGAGAGTAGTAATAGATCCTTGTTGAATTCTCTTTCTCTCTCTCTCTCTCTGAAATTAATTGTTGCCCGGCTTATTTCAAAGCAAAATAAAAGAGAAATAAAGTGTGTTAAAGAACCTCTGATGAAAGGGCTTTGTTTGATAAGGACAATAGCCAGTGATACACTCTGGGAAAAAAAAGAAAGAAAAAAAAAAAAAAAAAAAGGAAGATTTGATTTTGGCTTCCTGCCCTCAGTCCTGAAGGCGGTACAGGGGCTTCATGTGCACACATGAGAGCCTCTCCTCCCATTTCCAACACCACGGGTCTACGACGGACGGGAGGGAGAAAGGGGGACCCGGACGTTCCCCTGTCCATTCCCAACTGCCCCTGACGATGGGGCCAGCAGTGGTTTTGGAACCAGGGGCAGAAGATGCGGCAAACTGGCAGAAATGCCGGTGATGCCCCCACAGAGGGGCCATGAGCAGCTTTTGGCTGTTTCTAGATAAGATTCCACACAATCAATTTGCCTTGGATGGAAGATCCGGGATGTACCACGGAGAAGGAAGCTGCGGCTGGAGGCTCGTCGATTTTCAAAGCACAACGACGTCCAGCCCCACCAGAGCCTGGAGAGTTTGACCAGCCCCTGGGGAGCTTGACAGGGACAACATGAGGGGCTGGGTGAGGAAGAGCTCCTATTGCCCATAGCAAAGACAACCCAGAGCAGTCTGGACCTGAATGCCATCAAAACCTCACCTTTTGGTTTGGGAAGGTCCTAACACAGGACCCACCTGAAAAGTGTGTCACCTCCTGTGTCACAAGAGCCCGGGTATCAGTGCAGACAGCCCTCCTTATAAACTCTGATCTGCAGCTCCTTATTCCAACGGTAATTATTTCCAATGACAAAATGAGGGGGCAGGAGCAATTTCTTATCTCCTCCTTGAAATGAAGGACATCCCAAAAATACAAGAGGGCGAGTGCTGATGAGGGGGAGAGGAGTCAGAAGCCCACTGGGGCACATTTTCAGGGGTACTCAGGATTTCTGGAAGTAAAAAGCAGCGCCTCTTAGCAGTTATAGAAGTCCATGGGTCTAGGTTATTTAGGCAGTTTTGAAAATCCCACGCTGCTTTCAGGCTCCTCAATGTAGTTGAAAATGTGCCCTTGATTCTAGCAGAGTTTGTACAGATCTGAGTGACCAGCAGCATAACTAGGAGTGAAAGAGGTCAAAAGAGGGTCATTTGGAGCTAATGGAAAGCTCATCTTCCAGACTACCGGCCTGACTTCACTGTCCTTAAACTCCTCTGAAAAGCCTAAATGAAAAAATACTTCTAAACCACCACTTGGCGCTTGGTCTGTGAAATGGTGTGCATGGCCAGTGCCTGGCACAGCTCACTCCGGGTACTGCAGAGGTTTTCAAGAAGATCTCTTCATTAGAAAAAAGAAAAGAAGAAGAARAAAAAAGAATTAAAAAGAAGAAAAAAAAAAGAAAATCAGAAAAAGTTCTTGGCAAAGCAAAGTTTATCAAAAAGAATACTATGTCTGAGGAAACGAACCAGCTCCTCCATCACTGCCAATTGAATTTGCCAAGCAGGCAGCTAGGGAAGCTGTCCCCTTGCCTGGGTGCAGGAATTGCAGAGGGATCAGAAACAAGGAGCATCCGAATGCAGGAATAAACAAACAAGCAAGCAAGGGTGTCTGTCTCTTCCTGGAACACAACTGCTCTTGAAAATCTAGCTCAGCTGACGCAGATCAGATGCACGGCAGCTATTTTTAGGCTCCATGCAGCGTTTTACTCAGCAGCTGCACTCCAGGCCTGCTCCCATTCCCACCGGCACCGGGAGGAAGCGATCACTCAATGGAAAGGAAAGGCCTTTGGCTGCACATGGATATGGGTAGCGGGAAGCTGGTGGTAGAGCTGCTCCTGAGAAAACAGGGAGTTTAATAGCAGATGCTTGTTGAGTGCAGCGCCTGAGTTTTTTGCATTCTTCAGAAGGCAGGCGGGGAAGAGGAAAGAGGCGGGAAGGTAACAGGGCTCCCCAGCCACCTCTGTGCTGCTGTATTTTGAGGGGGGCTCTGGGGAAACCAGAGCAGGCAGGAAAATATTTCCGCTGTCACTGTGCCCGGGTGGAACTCTCCCTGTGACTCCAGCACGCTGCGCTGCAGAGAGCGGGGAAGCTGGGACAAGGGACAGCATCCCCCAAACCCTCCCAGCCTCCTTTCCCAGTGCACCAGCACAGACACCGCCGTGTGTCCGGTACCATGCTGAGCACCTGAAGCTCCGGTGATGGGATTAGACCCGAAGAGGAGATCAGCAGAAAAGGAGTTTGGCAGGAAGAGACTTCAGGAGAAATTGGAAAAAAAAATATTTTGGAAAAAAAACCAACAGGGGTGTAAGTGGCAATGCTCATCCACGGTGGGAGGCGCAAATCGGAGCCTAAACAGCAAAAAATGAAGTTAAATAGCTGTAGACTGCAATAAAGGGGCTGTGGGCTGCTGCGCCAGTGCCCTCTCCTGGGCAGAGGGAGCGCTGCTCCGGTCCCGGTGCTCCCCGGGGAGGGGGCGATGCGCCCCGGGGGAGGGGGCGATGCGCCCCGGGGGAGGGAACGATGAGCCCCGGGGAGGGAGCGGTGAGCCCCGGGGGAGGGAACGATGAGCCCCGGGGGAGGGAGCGGAGCCTCCCGGGCGTGGGGCAGAGCCGTCCGAGCAGACGTGCAGTGCAGTCCTTCAGACAAGCATGAAGCCCTACACTGATTTGGTGCAATACCAAATAAGCAAAATGATACTTAAAGGGAAAAATAAGAATCTAAAGGGAGACTCGGTCAGGAGCAGGGGGGGAGAAAGTCTTAGGGATGTGAAAGAAAGTCGGCATTAGACGAAAATAATTAAGAAGATAAAATAAAACATGAACAATATGAAGTATTAAAGAGTCTCTAAAAAGGATGAGGAAAACAGTCTTAAGTGCAGCGGGAGATCAGCCATGTCACCCAGCTGAAAATAAGTAAGAAGAGGACTCAAGACACGGGATGAGTTTGATTTTAATATGAGGGAAGTTCTGCTTTTTCCAGGCCAGCTCTTGAAGGGCTGACTCATAGCACAGGGCACCTGCCCAACACAGGCATCGCAAGGTCTTGCCCTCTCCCCGCCGAGGAGACTCCTAAAGGAGTGGATCCCATCGCTGGGGGAGAGGAGCAATGCCTTGTCCTCTGCTCTGGGGGTAGCAGTGCCCCTGTCTGTCATCTCCTGGTGCACAAGGGCAGAGGAGTTCCCACTTTGTGCCTCTTTGGACTCATCCGTATGCGTTGGTGTCACAAGGGCTCGCAGCAAGCTACCCTTTATAGGTCTTAAGAGGAATATGTGGAACTCACGTGTCCAGCTGTATGCAACTTCGGAAATGTTGCTGTTGTGTTTTAAGGAGGCGATGGCCAGGGGAAGGAGCTGAAATTCAGGAACTCGATGGAGCAGTGGGACAAAATGGAAGCAGGAGGAGACAGCTAATCCCAGTGGCCACCTTGGTGTCGGACCTGAAAGGCAAAGCTGAGGCTAAGGAACAAAAAACCTGTGTCACCCCACTGTGCCTGGAGCTGGGGAAGGAGGAGGCTCAGGGCCAGCAGTAGCTGGGGCTTGAGCAAGAAGAGGAGCCGGGAAGGAGCAGCTCTGAGAATGCTCCAGGGCAGAAGACTCTTGGAGAAGACACCAGAGGCATCACGACATGTGGGAGATCCTTGCTAAATGCAGCCTTAGTGCACAGCCTTAGTCYGTCTTTTGGTTGTAGGCAGATAATACAGGTTATTGGGTACTGCAGAGAGGTCTCTACCAGCAAGTTTGAGTCTCTTGGGTGAGCAGGGGGGGAAGCAGGAAGGCAGTTTGAATCTCCCTTGCCCCTGTAGTGCATTATGCTTTAAATGTAGGCAGGGTTTTCAAGGTCACCACACAGACACAGGCAGGAAATATACTGCCTTCTGATATCACCCCATAGGGTAGAGGAAGAGTCCCAGCCCAGTGCTTTCTCCTAGGAAAACCCAAGCGTTCCGACTGGCAGTGAACAACTCCAGCTCTGCTGGCCACGTTTCCCTGGACAGCCTTCCCCAGCCCTGCTGTGGGCTGAAAGTAGTGCCGAAGCTGGCATCGCCCTGTGCCCCAGCTCTGTCTCGAAGGGGTTGTGACTCTTGRCAAGCCTTGTGCAGATAACGTGCTTAGCCCCAGCACAGGGCGAAGGGAGGCAGGAGCAGCCACGAGTGCAGCGATGCATCCTGTAGTCTCTCGGGCCCCGAGACAAATCCGTGCTAATCACTCCATTCTCCAGATTAACACCAGGAAAGCCACGATTTGGCAGCTTCACCTGCCCTGGTGGAAAGCCCAGCATTCATGGAAAATTCAGGAATTCCTGGATTTGCTCCCACAGCCAAGGAAAAAGTCTGCTCCCTATGCCCCCCCTTCCAGCATCTCAGTTCATTTTGGTGGTCACTGTTGGAAGCAGTCACCTTGTCCTGGTGGCCACAGACCGGTCCCGTAGCCGTCAGGCATCAGCATTGACCATGGGAGCTGCTGTGGCTSTGATCTTGCAGAGAGCAGAAGCCCGTGGCCCCTGCCCACTGTGCACTCCTGGTTTGGCTTGATTCAGGGCTGCGTGAAAACTGGAGAGATCAACTCCCTGTCATTAACAGGGGCTAATGAGCACCCYGATTATCAGCATCCTCATTCTGAGCATCAAAATGACATTGACCCCAGCAACGTTCCAAAGAACCCTGTCCTAGCWAATCCAAAACAGGCTGCCAGCACTGGGGGCTTTGGAGACCAGTGTTCATCATGCAAAAATAGGGGAAACAGTGTAAAAAAAAAAAAAAAAATCAACATGAACCTTTTGGTTGAAGGGGGCGGCTGTTTTGTTTCCAGCTGGAGTCAGCCATGCTTGAACACAGAGGTCACCATCGCCAAAAAAAGAAAAACCTAAAAAAAAAAAWAAGGAAAGTGGTGAGGCCAGTGAGGCTGGATTAGAGTTTCCTAGATGGGGGTCAGAGGGGGAAGAGCTTTTAGCAGTGATTTGCACTCTCCGAATAAAAGCTTTAGGATTTCGCTCCACTTCAAAGAACAGATGCCCAGCCGAGGGCAGCCCCTCCTGGTCACGCCGGGCAGGCGGGAGCCGTGTTAGCACTGCTCACGTCTAAGTGGAGGGAGCAGGGGGCCCTCGCCTCTCCTCCTGCACCGCTGAAAACTTGCAGGGGAGATTTCAAAGCATGGCGCAAAGATTTAGCTACCTGGCTTCCATTGACCGTAGTATCAGCTGAACAGCCAAATCCCCAGGCGGAGCTTCCCAGACTCGCTCCCTCCTCCCCGAAAGGCACTGCTGCTGTTTCGGTTCGGGGTGCGTGGCGGGGATTCAGGAAGGACGCGYGTCAGCTGAGCCCACCTTGCAGCTCTGCCGCTTGCCACCAGTGCAGGAGCTCAGCAACGGGCAAACCCCAGCCCTGGCACGTGGGTTTTGATGTCTCCTGGAAGAGGGTGATCCTTCCCTACCGTCTGCACCAGCACAGACCCACCCTCTCTTTRGGCTCTTATGCAGTGGAGTCCTGACCTTGTGCATATCCCTCTGGCTTATTCTTGCAGACTTTTAAACTCTGGTCATCTATCAGTACATCCTAAAATGTGTCTGGCACCTCCCCGCAGCGTGACACACCGATCCTCCCCTCTAGGGTCTGGAGTTTCTTTGCTGTTTCCCTGTCCCAGGTGATTTGGATTGACAGCTACAGCCTCAGCTGATGTAGGCTGCAAGCTGGTCCTTTCACTTCAGTGGCACCGAGCTATTTCAGAGCGGCCGGGACCTGCCCGTGCTGCTCGCTGCCTTTCACACACGCCGGTGGAAGTGGGGGTGTTTTACAAAGCTGGCCTGTGCTGTCAGACCCACTCTGTGATGGCGAAATTGCTGTGTTATCAGACTAAGAAACTGGGCGCCTCCTTCCGCAGCCCCCCATCCCTTCAGTAACCCCCCCCCCACCCCCCGCCCCCCCCCCCCCCGCAGCCCCCCATCCCTTCAGCAGCCCCCCGCAAGCCCCGGGCAGCCCCCTGCCGCCCTCCACCGCTCCCTGGGCTCCGGCCGCTGCCCCCCATCTCCTCCCCACCCATAGCCCACAGCTAAAATACCCRCTGCTGCCTGACTCTGCTCTTATACCAGTTCCCAGAGGGGTAGAGCAGGGCATTAACGCTCCCCTTTAAAGAGCTCCTGCCTGGTTTTTTTTAATTTTCTTTTAGCTGCGATGATAAAATGTTGCGGGCACAGCAGCACTCCGGTGTTTTAGAGCATTTATTCTCCTGACCTGTAGCTTAAAGTAGAAAAATGCTGCTATCCCCACTATGTCCCCTGCATTTCATCCTAATTTGAGTTTGTAACATTCCCATTTTCTCTTCCTTTCTYCCTTTTCTTGAGGCATTATTTATTTTAGATTCCAAAATGTGGCATATYGGTAAAGCTATTTTTTTTTTAAATGGAAAATTTCCAGAGGAGAAACGTTCCTGTTTTGCAAGGGAAACAGAAAATACATTTGCATCCTTGAAATCTCCTGCACTAGAATGAAAAGCCCTTCCAAGGGAATAGGGCTCAAAACACAACAGCAACAGAAAAATGGAAATGGGCAGCATTTTTGCAAACAGCTTTTTGCAGTCTTGCCTTAGAAATCAAGTAAAATTTTCAGAAAAAAACCCAAAACACCCAGGATGCAATTTTGGTGTCAGTCCAGGGCTACAGAAATAAACTCCAGATTTTGGAGGAAGGATGAATGTATTGAAAGCCACTCTGCCCAGCTTTACTATGACCAAGGAGATAATAAACCTTCAAGTAGGAGCCACCGGGTTGACCTGGCATGAGGAGCCTGCCCAGAAGTCCTTTCATTGCGAACAGGCTCTGCTGGTCCTCTCCAGCCGGTTCAGAGGGATCAGACCTCGGGAGCAGAGAGACCTGGAGATGGCAGGGCTGCTGCTGGGAGGGAGCAGTCCACGCCTGGGGATGTGCCGGGAGGCCATATTCCCATCCCACTTAATTTCTGGACCATTTGGTCCTGAGATCCTGCTGAGGATCAGGAGCGAAGCCCTCCGACTCAGGCACCTGGCTGCATACCTAGCAGATAACGATTAAAGGTATCACATGAGTCAGAGAGAGAGTCTTTGGGCTGCAATTAAATACACAACCAGGACTGATTAATTGGGAAAGAATCCTTATCCGTAAATGGAAGAAAATACTCCGCTCACCGCACGTGTTAGGGCAGCGATGGGAATCAGCAGAAGGCTTCGCACAGCCAAACTGCCTTCCCTCGGGGCTCAAGCACACCTTTAACCTTGGGGGAAACTGTGTGCTGGGACGCTACCAAAGCCGGGAGCTGGTAAGAAGAAGCCACACAAGAAGGAAAATTTTCTTCTCCTGTTTTTTTTTTTCTTCATAGTTGGAGTCAGTTTTGGGGACGTGTCACTGAAGAGCAGCCTATGCWCAGAAATGAAACTGCAGTCTTCACTTTATCTCAGTGGTGCTGCTCTAGTAGAAACGTGTTGTCATCCCACAGGGGAAGACTCCAGTGCTCACATGGGAATAATAGCAAAGAAAGGGGCTAAACCACTTACTTCCTCTGCTTTGATTCATTTTGGAGGCTATCCTCTTGTGTCGCTGACTCCAGCTTGAGATGCTGAAGTCGGTTAATTGTTACGGTTTCATCAGATCACAACAGAGTCAGAGCACCAGAGGGAAATGAAGACGTTTCTTTTGGGCTTATGCCCTCGACTGTGTTTGGATGGATGTGGTAGCCTGATCTCACGCCTACAAGTAGTCCTTCCCGGGGGAGGGTGGTGATCAGGGGAGTTATCTGCGTGCCCCACGCTGGAGGGAGCATGAAAAGTCAGTGCTGCGCACAATGCGCTCATTCTTTCTCCTTGCCCTGCGAATTTGTAGCTGTTGATTAAATCCCTTTTCAGAGGGGAGCGTTACACGCTTTCCCAGGCGAAGACCTCTCTGCTCCTTCTGTGTTTTCATTCTCACATCGGCCTCTGCCCACTGAATAACAACAGTAATGGGATGTGTTTAAATAGCACTGCTCATTATTGTTTGGCCAGTAATCAGACAAGTCTCCCATCCCCTGCAACCTGACCGCCACGTGCCGCGGAGGAAGCCTGGCCACAGCTCCTCCTCCTCCTCCTCTCCTCCCACCCACATCCCCTCACCTCTCCACCCTGCCCGAGTTGGGGCAGTCATAACAACTTTTCTCTCCCTCCGGGGCCACAGGACACTGGGGGTACATTGAGGCAACCTCGAGCTGTTTGTTAGTGAAGACTGCCTACGGAGGCAAAGGGCTCGGACGGAGGAGGTGGGGCCGATCCGCTCTGCCGCTTCGGTTTCTCGGCRGCTGGGATTGAGGCAGACGGTATAAGAGAAGGGAACAAAACGCCGTTCATATATCTTCCCAGGTGCATTCTGGCTGGCAGGCAGAGAACATATTGCCTTAGTGTGTTGACTCTTGGAGATGTATGGGCAGCGTTTGTTGGCTTCTGTGAAAGCTTGGATGTCGGATGCATAGGTGGACACCAATGCTCTTGGGCCTGACAGTGGGTCAGAGTGGCCTCGGTAGGACCACCATCCCCACACAGGCACCGGTCGTTGTTCGAGCAGCTACGTTTGCAGGAGAAGCAGGGGATTCCTGCGTGGTGGAGCAAGTTTGTGCTGAGCATCTCCGTGGTCCTCCCTCTTTGCTCCCATTGATCGTTAAAAAGGAAGGGGAAAAAAACCCCATCACCAATCTGGGCTCAGAAGCAGCAGCAAATGACTTGAATTACCATTCAGATGTAGATATCAGACCAATAACGAGTATTTGCCGACAGCCCATTGGCCACACGTCTTCACATGAGCCGTGCCATGTCTCTTTATTATGACTAATAGACACACTTGCAGAAATCAGAATCTATTTCCAAGTGATTCATGAGCGTGTAGGAAAAGGAAGGGGGGGGAACAACAGACTAAATACACCTGGTAATTTATTTGCTATGAATAATTTGTGCAGCCCCAAGTGACGGAGATATCTTAGTTATTTATCCTGGGGGTGAAATTTGCAGGTGCTGCAGACTGGGTGTGCTCCAGAGCAGGCCCTCCCTTTAACGTTTGCCTCCCCCGCCCCAGTATAAACCTCTATGGCCGTATTTGGAACAAGATATAAGACATGCTTCATCCAAGTCTTTCATTAATTACTGTTTCTGGAATCTCCTGCCAGCTAAATTATTCCCCACAGAATCCCTGTCTTGAGGGTTAGGAAAGGGTTACTGAGCRTGCATTCCCGTTTGGGCTGGGTGGGTGGAAATATTGTTGGCTTTCATCTCCAAACCTCGTAAAGAACAGGCAGCTGCTGGAGAGATGGGYGCCTTGTAAATCATCGCAATAAATAAATAATGAAGCGGGTGCATCGCTCCGTGCAAGGGCTGGGTGCCGGACCCCGGCCCCGCAGGACTGGCTCGTGAGGAGGCATCCCTGGCTGCTCTTCTTTGCTCTGCCCTGGAGCGGGTGGTTTGCCCTCACGTGGCTCCTGGGGAGTGTTCGCTGCAGTTTTGGGTCAAGGTTGCTGGAGTTTTTCCTTGCGGGTTGCAAGAGAGTAGTTTTCTGGAGCCCGGCCCCGCTGTGTTAGTTGGCAGAATAGCTAATGTTAGCAGTGGCTCCTCCGTATCTCACATTTTGTGTCACCATATTGTAACTGTAGGGTTTTGTCTTCTGGCACCGCCAGACTGTGATGCATTTCATTATTTTTGGTTTTAAAATTCAGAGAGATTTTTCCATCAAATATCTTTGTATTTGTTTCCAGAAACAAATGATTAGCATTAGTATTCATTAGTATTCGTGTTAACAATTGATAAAGGGCCCACTACTGTAGTATCTGTACACAGCACACAAAATTCAATTAAAAATATAATAATTTCCTCAAGCCATGATCATATAATCTGTACCATCCCTCAGAATTAGTTCCTGAGACTTCCCCCAAAGTTTACTGTGGAGGGATCTGTTTTCCAATGAAAAAGGGCCCTGAGTCAGGGATGCTGCAGTCGAACGAGCAGAACCAGGCTGGGGAGGGCGGGAGAGGGCATGTACAGCACAAACCAGGAATGCTTTTCGGTAGTGCCAGGCCAGGGCAGCTCTGCTCCCAGTCATCATGTCTGTCCTGCAGCAGAGTTGGTGTTCCTGGATGAGGCTGCATCCCCGACCCGGGCAGGGTGGATCTCCAAATGGTCATCCAAATGACCAAGGATGACCATGGTCTCCATGGATCATCCAAATGCTTTGCCTCCTCCATCCCTCTGGTTGACTCATTTTTTGCAGTCCAGCAGTGATGTTTCTCTCTCTCCTGGCTCTGCAGACTTGTTTCACAGCCTCACTGGGCAGAAGGTCAATCTGACGCCCAAGGAGGGTGCTGGAGACCATTGCATGGCTGGAGATCGCAGCCCTGCTGCTTCCTCTTGAGGAACAGCTTCTGCAGTCCTGGAGAGGATGCTGGAGGAGTCTTTCCCTTACTGCTGGGGATCCACCGCCAGACTTCCCACCAGCATGTGGTGTCTGACATGGCATCTAACTCACAGCTAACACCCCAGAGCAAACAGCCAGTCCACTCAGAGCCTACGTGTAATGTGTGGGCACCTTCCCTGCTCAAGGGCATGTGGCATTATTCCGCTCTGCTGAGCCTCTCGGGATGAGCCAGCAAGGAGGTTTGCCTCTAAGGGGGGCGGATGCCACCACAAACATCCAGCAAGCAACAAAAGGCATCGTGGAGGCATCCGGGCTCCTGCAAAGCCCTGTTTAGATGGAAGCCATTGCATTTTCAAACAGCATGGGTGAATACATGCTTTGTGGTTATCCTGAAGCTGGTTCACTCGGTGAGGTCAGTGGCAGGGTTGAATTTTCAATAAACAACAGAACTGACTCGTTGTTTAGACCTTGTTTCACTGGTTCAGTCCAAAGCTGTGTTTGCCAGACAGGCTTGGTGCTGCTGACCAGCATCTCAATATTTGATGTGCTTTGCACAGAGTCAATCTACTGAGGGTCTCGGATTTGAGGCAGAAGACCATCTGGCCAACTCTTACTACCATGCTTACTGGAGCATCTCTTATAACTGTGGTCCATCTCCAGCAATTCGGGACCTAAAGAACATGCTTAAAACCTCCCTGCGTGCTCTGGAGGATATCCAGATTATTTTGGACCATATGACGGATGACTTCAGGGTTATGGCAGACAGCACTTGGCCATCGGCGCTTCTAGAGGGATTTCCTTTATACTGGGAATATGTCATGGGGAAGAAATGGCCTTCAGTGCTTAAAATATCCCAACCCACCCCTGGAGCTTCACCCTGAGACACTGAGAACAGTTACATGAGTGGGGAGAAGAGTGGTCTGGAGTCCTTGCAGTAAGATAAATTGGCTGTTCATTGGATCCTTGATGGGTCTCGAGTGTTACCTTCTCACAGGCTTTGTATTTCTGGTGAATATGTTTAACTCAAGTGCCGTATCAGTGTATGTGAGAAGAGCAGAGAGGAAATTATATGGCTCTTGTGTGGTTTGGTTCACATAGGTGAACTGGCTGTGTTTATGGGGGCAGATCTTTCACAAGAGTGGGCACATTGACCAAAGAGGGCAGTTTTGACCAAAAAATCTAACTCCGCCTTGTCGGTATGTGCGATGCTGACAGATCCTAAATAAATGGAGTGGACATGAATTGAACCACCCTTCACTAAAATAACAGATGCTCCTGAAACTCGGAGCACCGCAGCCCTCAGGGACATCTGTGGCGACTGCCTTTAAACACCATTCATCTCATTCAGGTATCCAAATACAAAAAGCGGTACTTCGGGACAAGACACAAATTTGCAAGAACCCCGAGCCTATGAACTGGTGTTGGGATTACATAAATCAATAGAAGGAGTATTTTCCTCCATATCTTTGCACCATGACCAGACCTCCACTTTTCGTGTTATTTAACTGTACTAGAAGAATAACAGCGAGATAATACTTTTGAGCATATCCTCTGTTTGCAGAACACAGCAGTTGGTCATGTTTGACTGAGCTCCACGTGCTTTCCACGTGTAGCTTTCGACTAATGTCAGTGATCCAGAAAAAGCCTACTCCAGAGCTCACCTGAAATACCAAACCCTGCAGGTCGCTTCCCTCCCCTACCCTGAGCTTTTCATCCATCGTTGGACCGGCCTCTGTGTTTCTCCATGCCTGACATGTAGCTGGGAATAATCACACTTTTGTGCTTCATCCTGCACCAGGGAGGAGGGCTGTATTACAGCCTCCCCAGAAACAGAGGCGGGTGAGTACCTGAGATAAACAGTTCAGCCTTGGCACTTTTCTTGAAAGTTGCTGCTTCTATTTCAGAGCTCATGTGCCTGAAAGCCTGTCTGTTTTTTTCTGACTGTATCAGTTGGTCTAATAAAAGATACTACCTTTCCTTACAAGCCTGCTCTGCACTTCTGAGCTTAGGTCGTTTATCCTTCACTTCCTGCTGCCGACAATAACTGAGGCTCCCTGGCCATACAATATCTAGGAAGTCAATTCTGTGTCAAGCCCCTGGGTTTACATGCATGGCCACAGTGAATATACTTATTTACTGGAGAGGCTCATCAGCTGTCCCTCCTGCTGCTTTTGCTGCAGAGAAAGTATATGGTGATCTCCATGGACCCTTCCCTGGGGACGTGGGCTGATGCACCCAAGGACCTCATGGGGCCCTGCAGGGTGGGTCTACCCAACGTAGAGGAATCCTGCTGGGTTTCCACTGGGCGTTTCTCATGCTGGGAAGGGTGAACCACTCTTTAGCCACTCGTAAGCTATTATTTAGCAGSTAATGTAGCTAATGGAAGGCCAGGAGGTGGCACAGAGGTGGCACTGCCCCAGGAGTCTCTKGCAGGGGTTGCACCCAGAGACCCTGTGTGGGTCCTGTGGAGCCCAAACTGCTGTCTGGCTCTGCGTGGGCAGTTTTGATGCTCTCTGCCCCGGCGTTATGCACTTCACAGTGACAGCGATGTCAACCCAAGTGGCTGCTGACCTGGCTGCAGCCAGTATTGCTCAATGCAGCACTTCCACACGAACACACACAGAGAACTATGCTTAATTTTATTGTCTGGGAAGGCTGTTATAATTCGGGGCACACAATCGTGCTGTAAGGCAGTCCCGCTGGCTCACTAATCAGGACTTTCACCCCCACCGCCCCCACCCCAGGGGCTGTGAGAAGACCTGCAACAGTAAAACGCACTGGACCTGCCCACGGTGTCGGCAGGAGATGGGTTTTCCAGCATCGGTGGCTCCCCAGGGTGACTGGCCACACTGCAGCCTTATCACCTGCAGGGAGCCTGAGCCAGGAGGGAAATCCCCCGGTGCAAAAATATACATCACCTTCCTCATTAACAGCGGACTACAAAAAAACCCAAAAGAATGCTGCAAAAGAATAATGAACAGATCACTTGTGAGAAATGAGTTCTGTAAATGCATCTAGCACTGTGTTAAAGGACGGGGCGTTTATAGGAGATCATGCAGCATCACAGRTAGATAAAATGAGCAGAACAAAAATTAAGTTTTGAAAGGGCTGTAAACTTCAACTTCAGAACATAAACCAGGTCCTAATCAATGGGGGCTGAGAGGAATCTTTATTTTTTGTAGCAAGTTATTCTGCAACTCTCCCACAGAGCGTGGTGCCTTCCGAGGAAGCATCTCTTGTTGGCCAGTGTGAGAAAGCAGACGCTGGGCAAACCAGATCATGGGATGATCCAATCTGCCACATCCATCACTGCTACCCTCTTCTGTCATGTATGTGCAGGGTAGTGACCTGCTCCATTAAATCTCTCGGTGCAGAAGGCTATATCTGTGTAACTATTTGTAGCTGTAGTTGCATGAATGCTTTTCCCAGGGTTGGAGGAGGACTGAGCAAACATGCACAGAGAATAACCCATAAGCATGTAGTCTGTTCCGTACAGTATCTGTGAATGCATCAGTGCTGTGTGCTTGTATGAGCTGGTGTGTGCATATATTTTACATATATATCTCTCTCAGAAAATACTAATTTATGGCATGTGATTAAAAGGGTCTTTTTTTAATATGTGGCACATGCATGTATGTATGCACTTGCATGTGAAATAATCAAATATGAAGGAAAAGTGTCAAAGTAATCAGCCTGTGCACTGAGCTAATTACACTTCTAAAAAGCATTGCTGTCGGTGGGGATCTCACCAGGTCACACAGAACAGCAAGGAGGACGGGTGTCCTCACTGTCTGTGAAAAGCACCAGAGACCTGAAAGTCTTTCCAAAACGTGCTCCCTTCAATTAAAAATCAATTAAAAATCCCCTCCCTTTCCTAGCGCCTGAAGCATAAAAAAACATTTTTTAAAGATCCATTATTTTCCGGCAACTAAAAGTTTGGATCGGGGGTATTTTCAAATTATAGGTGCCATGCTCTTTGCCTCTCACTTTTGGCAACTGCAGCATTGCAAGCCCGACTSTGATTCCTGCGAGGAGGAGGAGGAGGAGGAAGATGAAGGCAGAAATACAGCTCTATTTATGCTGATGATATTAGATCTCAGGCTACATGATCTCATCTAATTTAAAGTTACTCCAAATGAACTATCTCCAAGAATATAATTTTAATGTTTCCATATCAGGCCAGTCTTATCTTTCTGCATTACCATGATATCATTCAGGAATAATAATCGCACTATTAGTTTTGGTGTCTAAACAAGCTGGTGAGGAGAAATGGATTTCAGTCACCGCCCTGGAAATCGCTGCTGTCTCGAAAAAAAAAAAAAAAAGGGTACAAAGTTTATAAAACCTGTCCTCGGGGGATGTACAACTGCAACAGATGCCCTCCCAGGACAGATGATTTAGGGTAGAAATGGAAGTATTTAAGGATGGAGGCGTTGGCATCTCGAAGGAAATCTTTCTTTTCCTCTCTGCCTTTTTTTAACGGGGGCATACGTGGGATGTAAATGAACAAAATACAGCCYGAAATGCCCCGAGCTGATCGGAGAGTGCGTGATGCATCAAGGCAAAGGCACCAGCCAATGAAAGCAAGGCTGCCGATTTTTTATCATTAATATTGCGAAGCAACATTAACAGATTGGAAAGACTTTTCGGGAGCAGGCAGAGCCTGCGAGCCATCACTCCCTTCCGAACGATTTGTCTGGCTACCCGGATTTTTGAGAACGACGCCAGGTTTCCCTCGTTTAATCTTCGCGAGGGATGACGAATTATATAATTCCCCCCTCCCCTCCCCCACGAAGAATATGAGAATAAACAATGAAAACAAAGGGAGTTTTGTATTTTAAACGGCGGAGGGGAAAACACAATATACTGAGGCGAGGGGGTCGGGGGAAGCGGCGCCAGCGCGGGTTTAACCGCGGATGTTAAGCGCGGCCGCGCACGCCTGGACGCGGCCGCTCCGCGGGGCAGAGCGCCGGCAGCCGGGGCCGCTGGTATCGCTGTTTCCAAGAGGGAAGTGGGGTAAAAAATAAGTTTCCACGCGAGTCACCCTGCCACGTCCACGTCCAAGCCGCAGGTACCTGCCGGGGCGGGCAGCGCTCGGGCACCCCCGCCCCGGCCCGCGGCGAGCGCCCGACGGGGCTACCGGGACCACGCGTGGCACGGAGGTCCCCGAGGGGCGTTAATGTAGCAGGCGCCCGTGGGGGGGCAGCCGGGGGGAAGGGGCCGCCTGYACCCCCGTTTTTTTTGTTTGCGGCTGTCGTATGCACGCAGCGGCTGCTGTGGGGAGGGAGGGGGAGGCTCGGGGGAGCCCACCTTGGGAAGAGGGAAATTTCCCCGGAGAAGGTCCGGTGCCGTCCCGGGGGGGTCCCGCCCGTAGGCCCCGCTCTGGGCACGGGTCTCCCGGCAAGGGCTGAGAAACTCGCGGCGCATTTCTGGGCGCAACGAAAAAAGCCGCTGGGGTGGCGCTGGCGGCGGCAGAGCCAAAGCCTCCGGCGCTGCCGGCCCCGTCCAGGTGAGCGGACTCTAAATCATATGCGCCCCTCTTCTTCTTCCTCCTCCTCTTCCTCCTCCTCCTCCTCCTCCCCGGCCCCGCACGCACACGGCTCTGCCGGGAAATGAAAGTCATTTATTACAAGCGGAAGGGCAGAAAGCAGGAAATAAGGTCCAGGGTGGTTTTTATTATTATTATTATTATTATTATTATTATTATTATTATTATTATTATTATTTGGAGGAGGGGGGTAGGTAGGTACCCACCAATAGCGGCACCCCGGCACGGAGCGCACGGCAGCGGCTTCCCGCCGGGCGGGAGGCAAAGTTACCGGCGGAGCGGCGGCCGTGCCCCGGCGGAGGGTACGGGGGGAGCCCGGAGGGGCCGGGGCTGCCGCCCCCTCGGCTGGCCCGGGGATCCTCCCCCCGCCGCGCCTCCCGCCCGACTTCTCGTTTCTCTCCCCGGTCGCTCTCGGAAACAGGCGGGCGGGGGCAGGGGCGGCCCGGCGGGGTCTTTTCGGAGCAGGTTTGTTAACCAAAGCAGGTGCTAAAAACCAATAAGCCTGGAACAAACGCGGTCCCCCCCGGGAGTCGGGACGATTGTTTCCATTTAATAAATATTTTCCCCACGGGCGTTTCGCGGGAGGCAGGCAATTATTCAAAGCAAGCCGGGACGCGGGCCGGCTCCCGGGGTTAAGCGGGGCTGAGGAGCAGGGAAGGGAGGGGACTGTAAGCGGGAGAGCGGCCCGGCGCACGGCGGAGCGCAGCGCCCGCAGCCCCGACGGCGGTGGCGGCGGCGGGGAGCCTGGAGGGCGCCGGGACCGGCCCCGCTCCGCACACCGGCGGAGTGAGGGGAGGATGGGGACGAGCCCCTCCGCCTCGCCCCTCACCCCCTCCTCTTCCCTCGCGTCCCCCGCAGCTGCTATTAGCGCAGCAACTCACAAAAGCCTTCCTTTTAATCTGCGCGTTTGACGGGGGGGGGGGGCCGGGGGGGGTCCTCCTTTCCCCTCACTACTTCTTCCTCCTCCTCCCTCCCCTGTCCTCTCCCCTCCTCTTCCTCTCGCCCTTCCTCTCTCCCTCTCTTTTTAAGCGGGTCCCCCTCCGCGCTGATTGGGCGCCCGGCCGCGCTGTGAACGCCCTGCCGCTATGTCAGCCTGCGCGCCGCAGCCCCTCGCCTTTGAACTGCCCCGCGCCGCGCCGCGTCCCCACCGCCGGCCCGCTGCTGCGCCCGGCGGCTCGCCGCCCGCCTAGCCGCCCGCCGGGCCCCGCGGGCCGCCGCTCCGCGCCCCTCCGCGCCCCGCCCCGGCAGGGCTCCCGCCGGGGACGGCGTTGGCGGAGGACCTGTGATGATCAGCTGAGCCCGCTCCTCCCGCTCCTCCGGCTCCCTCGGCCTCCTCCTCCTCTTCCTCCTCCTCCTCCTCCTCCTCCTCCTTCTCCTCCCGCCGCCGCCGCCGTCCGGCGCCCCCAGCGCGCCCCTCACCGCAGCGCCCCGCCGAGCCGCCCGCCCGCCCGCCCGGCCGCAGCATGTCCAAGCCCAGCGACCACATCAAGCGCCCCATGAACGCCTTCATGGTGTGGTCCCGCGGCCAGCGGCGCAAGATGGCCCAGGAGAACCCCAAAATGCACAACTCGGAGATTAGCAAGCGGCTGGGCGCAGAGTGGAAGTTGCTCTCCGAGGCGGAGAAGCGTCCCTACATCGACGAGGCCAAGCGGCTGCGGGCGCAGCACATGAAGGAGCATCCCGACTACAAGTACAGACCCCGGCGCAAGCCCAAGAACCTGCTCAAAAAGGACAGGTATGTCTTCCCTTTGCCTTACCTCGGGGAAACCGATCCCTTAAAGGCCGCCGGGCTTCCCGTGGGTGCCACTGACTCTCTGCTGAGCTCCCCGGAGAAGGCCAGGGCTTTCCTGCCTCCCACCTCAGCACCTTACTCCTTACTTGACCCCAGCCAGTTCAGCTCCAGCGCCATTCAGAAGATGACTGAGGTTCCTCACACCTTAGCCACCAGCACCCTGCCCTACGCCTCCACCTTGGGATACCAGAACGGGGCGTTTGGCAGCTTGAGCTGCCCCAGCCAACACACCCACACTCACCCCTCGCCAACTAACCCGGGCTATGTCGTGCCATGTAACTGTACCGCTTGGTCGGCTTCCAGTTTGCAACCTCCAGTTGCCTACATATTATTCCCAGGCATGACCAAGACTGGGATAGACCCCTATTCTTCAGCACATGCGACTGCCATGTAACACCCACCCACACCCCACAGGCGTGTGTGTGTCCCTYCCCGGGTGGCAGCTGGAACTGGGGATTCCTTCGTGTGCATGTACATAAAACCTGCAGAAGCAAAAGGCCACCCGAAACAGGACTCTGCTGCCCGCCACCGGGCCGGGACAGACGCGGACGCTGCCTCGGGGACTCGGAGATGCTCTCGCCTAAACCTCGCCCTGAGAGCTGGCCCCAGGCTCGGGGGGGATCTGCAATCGCGGGGTCAGATAGGAGCCCGGCACTTGTAAGAGTTGTAAATGTGTTTAAGAAAAAAAAAAAAAAAAAGCGAACCTTGAACTGGCCTTTCGGGACAAAGAGGGGGAGAAAAAGAAAAAAAAAGAGAGAGAGAGAGGCGGTTTCGATTTTTATTTATTCTCTTAATGTTTATGAGTTCTCCAGGGTCTCATGTCACTTGGACTTGACTTTGGGAAGTCCCGGTCTTACTATGATTTTTTTGTTTGTTTTCCTTTTGCACATTAAAAGACGAGATGGGCTGTGTTATATATATAAATATATATATATATTTTGCCACCACGCACTACTAGGTAAAATTGCTTTTCATGTCAGAAAAAAAGCTCTTCAAAGTTAAAAAAGAAAAAAAAAAAACAAAAAAAAAAAGAGGGGGAGAAACATTTATATTTAAAACATATGATAGTGTTTGCTTAATTTAAAACAGATAGTCCTTAAATTTGTGTGATCCAGTGAGACTAGATCTAAGTTTACTTTAGACAGAGCGTCAGGTATGAAGTCAGGCAGTAGAATTGTAAAAAATTAATACTACTACTACTAMTAATAATAACGAAAAACCGAATAAAAACCGATGGTAATTTAAATATGTTTTCACCATGTCTTGGGGAAGAAGAAGAAAAAAAATATGTATCCGGCAGGATTTTACCTCGTTAAACCTTTTCATTTGTTGAACAAAGACGTTTTGAATAAAGACAATCTGTCATCAAACGAGGCAACTGCGTGGTGTAAATGCGGTGCCCCGGCTCCCCAGCCCCGCGTCCCGCACCGGCGGCCGCTGGGGGCTGCGGGCGATGCTCCCCGCCGCGGGGCCGAGCTCCGCCCGCAGCCCCGGYGCTCGCCGCCGCCGCGGGGCCGCTCTCCCCGTCCCGACCCCCCCTTGGTAGCCGATCTCACCGGGTCGGGGCCGGTTTGGAGCCGCAGCGGGCCGGGTCGGGCTCCGTTTGGAGCCCGTCGGGGAAAGGCGGCTGCGGGGTGAGAAAACTTCCGAAAAGCGGGGATGGAGCGGCGACGAACCCGAGTGCCTGCGGGGGGCTGCTCCCCTCCGCCCCGGCCCCCCATCCCGTCGGGGAACCGGGCTTTCCCAAGTTGCCTCCGCGGCGTTGAAGTTTTACCGGTGCGAGGAGAGCTTTGGAGGGGGGGAGTTGGTGGTGATGGAAAGGGGAGGGTTGGAATTAGCGTCTTGTCGGGATCAGTTAGTGATGTTTGGGGTGCCATTCATCGGGGCCCCTTTGTGAAGGGAGGGAGTCTCGCTGCAGAGGGGGGCAGAGACGGARGGGAAGGAGTAAGATGCAGAGGTCCGTCTGGAGGAGCTGAATAGCCGGAGTGWTGCGTGTTTGGATGTGCTTTGCTCATTAAGTGCTCTTTGGAGACCGATGTTAGAATTAAATGGCATAACACAATTAACATACATGGGGCTTGAATGGGAGGGTAAGCAGAGGAAGAATAGATAGATAAATAAATGAGAGATCAGGCGAAGGTAAACAAAAGGGGAGAGGAGAAAAGGGCTGAAAGGAGAGGTTAGAATGGCTGCTCCAGCCTTGTTTAGCATGACAAAACGGCTCTTACAAATGAGGACAATTAAAGGAGCTGGCTTCGGGAGGGCCTGGGAGCAGCGGGACGATCCGCTGGGACACGCGGGGCTGAATGCGCCCGGCGTGGGGCAGGGAGGCGCGGCGCGGCGCCGGGAGCGCCGAGCGCTGATTTAACCCCAGCTGACAGTTGCTGTCAGTCTGGGTGATAACACCGATAGCTCAGTGTCCTTTAACATCCACCCAGATTAGTCTGACAATGGTCGGAGGGAGAGCGAGGGGGGGAAAGCGCCTGCCCGCGGCCCGCCGGGCCCCGCAGGAGATGGGGGCAGAGCGGCGGGGGGGGGACACGACACCGCGTCTGCCCCCCGCTCCCCACCGCAGCAMAGCTTTGGTGGGACCCTCCGTACCTCGGAGTCGGCCGGGCCGGGTCGAGGGGCGCATGTCGGGGCGCTGCTCCCCGGGGCGGCCCCGCCGGCTGCGGGGGGGAACAGGGTCGGTGGGGGCCGGGGTGCTCAGGGCAAAATCGGGGCGAGGTGGGCGAGCGCGAAGCGGCAGGGCTGGAAACTTTAGCGGGGATCTTTCCTTCCTACTTTCCTCCTTTCTTTCCCWTTTTACTTCTTTCTTTTTTCTCTTCTTTCTCTCTTTCTTTCTCTCTTTCTTGTCTTCGTTTATTTTTCTCTCTTCTCTCTTGTCCTCTCCCCATCTTTCTTCCTCTCTCATTTTCTCCCTTCTCTCTGTTTCTTTCTCTCCTTCCGTTCTCTTTCTCTTTCTTCCTCCTTTTCTCTTTCTCTCTTTTCTCTCTTTCTCTATTCCTGCTTCTCGTTCTTTCTTCCTCGCTCTCTCGCCTTCCTCCTCCTGCCGCTCTCGCCCTGCCAGACCTCCCTCCACAGCCTCTGCTCGCCGTGTGTTTCGTTTCCATTCCCCCCGCCGTATTATTCCTCCAACTCTCTCGCCCGCCTGCAGGTGTGTAGCTATTTAACTCGTGGAGATAAATAAATTAAATAATGATCTTGACACTGCAATGAACCGATTACTGACTTTGATGTCAAAGGGAAACCAAAAACAGAAAGAAAGGGGGAGAGAGGGGGGGAGAAAAGCGCTATTCCCTCGAGGGGGAAAATGCAGCTCCTTGTCAAACCTGTTTCCCCACAACTGTCTCCTTCTTTCAATAAAATCATTAAACAAAGGCCGCGGGGTTATGCGCACCACGCCTTGGGTGCGCGGCCGGGCGCTGTCCCGGGCCGGGCTGCGCCGCGGAGCCTCGCCCGCACCCGCGCAGCCCCGCGCAGCCCCRCGCAGCGCGGAGCCGAGCGGAGTCGCTCGCCGGGCGGGGACCAGCGCATCGCGGCCCCGGGCCGGAGCCGCTCCCCGCCGGGCCCGCTCGCCCCCCGCAGCTCCCTTCGTTCCGCTTTCCCTTTTCTTTTCTCTTTTCTTTTTTTCTTTTTTTCTTTCTTTTCTTTTCTTTTCTTTTCTTTTCTTTTCTTTTCTTTTCTTTTCTTTTCTTTTCTTTTCTTTTCTTTTCTTTTCTTTTCTTTTCTTTTCT